>JAHBCN010023170.1:0-12762 GCA_019359885.1 Listronotus oregonensis | reverse complement strand
TGATTACTTACTGAGTGTTTTAAAACCTCTGTAAATATGGACTTATTTTCAAAAAAAATTTTCCCCTTTATATAAATTTTAATAACTCTTAGTTGTATTAATTTTTTGAAAAAAAAAAAAAAGTAATAATAAATTTTTTAAAAACATACATGCACTGAGTAGTAAAATCTCGAATCTCTTTTTTAAAGAGGACCTAACATAAATAAATTAATTGATTTAATTTTAATTATTACAAACATCTGATAAAATTCTGTTTTTTTTTGATGCATCCTATTATCCTATCTACAGGTATTCGGACATGTGCAATGGATCTCGTAGATTCCAATCTGGGTGCAACTGGTTTTGGCCCTTTAAAAAAGGGGGGATTTCTGTTTCAGCATTTTAAAGTTATAAATAATCATGAAAAAAAAATCCTGTGTCTGCTAACCCCATTTCACTTACAATTAAATAAAAAATTAATTATATATATTTTTTATATATATATATATATATATATATATATATATATATATATATATAAAACAAATATCAGTTAGTAATATAGGGTAGGCAATATTGCCCCTGTTCTAAGTTAATAAAAAACAATAAGTTTTTGATTTTACTTACTATACCGCGCTTAGCTTTTTTGCAAAAAAAAGCTTAATAAATTAATTATAGTTTTTTGTAGTTCTATCATACCTCTTTTTTCCCTCTTTCTTGTCTTAGACAGCAGTAGGGTTTTTTTTAAAGGTTGCTTTATGCTGCCATACTGGCAGAAACCATCTGTTAAGGAACCCAATCGGGGCTATCTTTGCCTTTTCACTATGCTGGTTTACCTGAAATTATTAAAGTACTGAGTAAAAAAATTTAACAAAAAGGGTTTTTTTTTTTTTAAATTACCGAAAGCCTTTTACCCACGAGCCAAAAAAATGAAACCCAAAATACCCATGCATGCATCTATTTCGATATGATCTGAAAGAATCTACTTTTATAGGTGGCAACCTTTTTTTCGCGCTCTTTTTTGAGTTCATTTAAGCCCATTGTAAGTAAAAGAAGTTCACTTGGTAATTTGTAAAAAATTTTCGATATCTCTATCACGATCTCCACGACCGCCATAATTTAAATGCAACATTTTCGTTTTTGAATGAAATGTTTATAAAAAAAAAAAACGCAGCCATACCTAAATGGTCACTAAATAACTCTTACATTTTACACAAGTTCAATTGATTTGAAGCACATAAAAACGATTTATTTAGAAAACTGTAATAGGAAACTTTGTGTGCCACAGGCGGCCATTTTATTTTTTTTGACAGCATCTATTCAAGATGTTTTGTTTATATTATTATACAAACTACAAAAGAGATGGTATTTAAGATACTAAACTAAAATAGATTGGGGCCCCCATTCCGTAAGAAATTTTTTTACATTCCTTTCTATTTTTTTCGAATAAGTGAAAAACCATGAGTTCCTTTTTAAAGGGGAACAAGGACATGGGGATCCCTATTTTGACATTTTTCTTTCCTTATTTTTTTCAGAATCCCAGCTTAGAATACTTAATAAATATTTATCTGGGAGGACAAAGGCTTCTTTAATTAAAAAAACCCCATGTTGTTAACTTTTTTCACTCAGTACTTCTATAATTCCAAACCAGCAGAGTCAAAAGATAAAGATAGCCCCGATTGGCTTCCATTATTACAGATGGGTTATGACCTCGGTTATGACAGTGATAAAGCAACTTTAAAAAAAGCTCATACTGCAGTGCTACAAAAAAGAAAGAGTAAAAAAGTTTGCACAGAATAATACAAAAACCCTAATTTATTTATTTAGCTTTTTTTATGCAAAAAGTAACTAATAATAATTAAAGAACGTAAGGTTTTTCATTACCTTACAGCGAGAAGCAATACATTATATTACTACCTACATTATAATTACTAATTGACATTATTTGTAAGGTTAACCGGATTTTTATTTTTTTTAGGTGACATGCTGTTAGCAGACCAAAATTTTTAATACATAATTATTTAAAACTTTTAAAATTGCTTTATCATTCCAATAATTTTATTATATTTTTTTTATCAATATTATTGTGCTACTTTTGTACATTAGGATCTTTTAATTTTCTTTGTAAATAAAGACAAGTAATTCTATATAAGTTTGGTTTGTCCTTGAGAAACTTTGGGTAAAAAGAAATTCATTATACATATGCATTTATTACAAGAAAATACATCAGGAAGCAAACACATTCACAAAAATCCTAATTTATACATTTAGCTTTGTTATACTTTAAAGACAATTTTTCTTGTTTCTAAACTGTGGTGAACAAAGCCAGCTCTAAAAATTTATAGCCCCTCAGACTTTTGTATTATTTGTTCTTTGATATAAAAACTAGGGTTAAGATTAGATGTGAAGCAATATCACAAATAAATATATATATATATATATATAAAAATATAATATATATATATATTTATATATATATATATATATATATATATATATATATATATATATATATATATATATATATATATAATATATATATATATATATATATATATATATATATATATATATATATATATATATATATATATATATATATATATATATATATATATATATATATATATATATATATATATATATACATATATATATATATATATATATATATATATATATATATATATATATATATAAAATATATATATATATATATATATATATATATATATAAATAAATATATATATATATATATATATTATATAATTTTAATATATTATATATATATATATAAAATTTTTTTTTTTTTTTTTTTTTTTTCTTACAATCCACGATAGATAAAAAATCGGTTAAATGGGGAAAGTTTTGAACAATTATGTTAGTAAGCTAATCCCGTTTACTATATAGTTTTAGCTATTCAGGTTTTTAGAAATTTTGAAAAACCTGAAACATGCATTTTGGGAATGGCCATATTTTTTTAAAGTGAAAATTTTTCAAATCTGTAAAAAACTTTTTAAAGCAACTTTTTGTACCGAGTAGTCAATTTTTATTTTCTACGTTTCGGGTTTTTAGAATCATCATCAAGTTTTTTTTTCATATGGCGCCATATTGGATTTTTACGCAGCCAAATAGTGCTTTTTATTCTGATTTTAAAAATGTATAACATGTTCTAATTTAAGAGTTTATAACCTCATTTATTTTAAAAAACAAATATTTTCTCAGTTGGCCTTGATTTCGGCGAACGTCATTTTTTTTTGTAAAAAAATATGTAATTGTGTAATAAATATATCCAGTTAGTATAGGAAAACTCTAGAAGAAGATTTCAACTTTAGGAGAATACGAAAGGATCCTTGTATTCTATTATTTTAAGTTTCTTCTGGTATCGAGTCGCCATGTCCAAATTTTCGCATTCTTACAACAACAAAATTTTCTTATCATATGCCATTTTTAAGTGTTCTTTATTACAGAAAACTTGAAAATGTCAAAAATGGCTAAACCTTAAGCTTATTTACAATTATCGATACATTCCGACTTTTCAGACCTTTTAAAATATTTTAAATTATTTGAGAAGCAGCAAGTGGTTGATTAGGATTTGCACAAGCATAACGCCCAATGACTTCTTCGGCATTTTGAGCTATACTATAATGTTAACCTTTTGCTTTTTTTAAACAACACATATTTTACCCAACCCTCCGAAATGGCAGAGTAGGCAAAAGGTGCGTGTAAAACCGCTGTCGCCTTAATTAAAATTTAATTAAATTGAAAGTGGCGGATAATAAAGAAATGTGGCAATGGAGCATTATGTTTTGCTTTGTTTTTTTTTCACTTAGATATTCTTAATTTATATATCATTTCTTTACATACAAATCCTATCCCAAAATCGAGCCTAGCCAATCTGTATTAAGCCGGGATTCAACGGCGCGTGGAATGGCAATCCTGGGTTGACTGTCGAGTGTCAAGGTTGGCGCGTCGAAATGTGGTCGGGCCGTTCCCACGGCACATGTAAGATCGCGGTTTCAGACGTGGACACGCAGCGGTTATACGTCGGCAGTGTCGCCGGTAAAAAATTAAATGACTTGGTTTAATTCTACAAAAGAATGAATCGTAAGCGGACGCGTATCGTTGCTGCTGCAGCCTATTCTTTTTTTTAGGTTCTTTTATTGAATATTTTACAATCATTTGCTCTTCAATTCGCTTCCAGGCATCATGAATTAAATTCATATTTTTTTGGTGTGGGTCCCGTAGGTTCCAAATAATTGACTCGGCTTAATAGAGAGATAAAAATTCTAACACCACTTCATTCGACCACTCCATAGTAAAAGTACTACGGCACTGCACAGAATAAAAAAGGGTTAGCGGCACTGACAGTATGGTATAACGCGCATAGCCGCGTCGTGGGAGCGGTATGCACGTGTTGCGCGCCAGCGTCCGAGCTCCTTTGAACCGTGTTGATTTACCGACGTATGACGGGACTCAAGGGTGATAAACCTAACAAGGAGTGCTCGATCCCATTTAAGCCCATATAAATCAATTTAAATGTCAATTCGGTATTTGTGACGTAATCTGTTTGCCTGTTTGTTTTGTTTACAAGTAATATAAGGTCTTAATTTTTAAAAAATATCATACATTACAGTTCTAATAGTAAGTACATATCCAAAATAGTTTTTAAAAGTTGAATATTGAACAAAAATTAATAAAATAAATCTGCCTTCTGGGCAAAATGGGCAAACGGGTGACGTCCAAACATAACCTATATCTGCGGACAAATAGTAAAAATCGAGCACTCCTTGTTAAGTTTACTACCCTTGGACGGGACTCACCGCACCGACCGAAGATCGCCAAGCCTGCCCTATCGCATGGAGGTAAGTACACGCGGCATCGCCATTCGAGAGGCTGGGCCGTTCGTATTTTTGAATGTAACACGCGGGCTGACCATTTTACTGGCGATCTCGAGTGCTACTTTGCACTAGACTTTTTTTCCACGAAAAGATCCAAAATGTACAATTATTTGTTTTTTTATAAAGGTAGCATAGTTTATTGTATTGTCTAATTTTATTAATCATGGATTTGTTTTGCTTACCAGATGGCTATTGTTATTTAGAAAAAAATGATGTGTTGCGTTGCAAGTTAAATAATAAAGAGGAAGTAGCAATAATAATAAAAATGTTTATGCTTAAGCCTTAAGAATTAGGTTATTGTTACCCCCATACATATTTGAGTTGTCCTTGTCGGCTCTGACGGAATAATTTGCCGACAAAGAAAGGTTAAGTAATTAATTGATAATGGATTTTGTCGTTGTAGGCTTTATTTTAAAAAAGAAGTTTTTAGATTTGTCTTTTATTTTGGAGGGTTTAAGAAGCATAAATCCAGGATATTCTTTAAAATTTTGTCACCCTTATTAATTTTTTTGTGCCACTGCTACAAACATTTAGGAAATATATATATATTGATTTATTCTTCAAATACCAAATTTTTTATGTGGCCTCAAAAAAAAATCTAATAAATTGAAATCCAGGGATCTCACTAGCCAGGAAAAAGGCCCCCCGCGGCCTATCTATCTCTTAGGATAGGTTTTATTTAAAAAAGTCAGAAATAGCCCTTGCAGAATAGGGTGGTGATCATATTTTTCTTGAACTGGGTGTCTAACAGGTTAGTCGATATTATTCTGTGAAGGAAAGCGCCCTTCTTCGCAAATAAAAGCGAATACGTTTGCGAATTTCTGATGATTTGGACATTTTTTCCGGGCCACTTTCTTACAGATTCTGAAGCCGTTGCTCTTCCATTGCCATAGCAATAAGCGTACACAAAACTAATGCCGGCATATTCTTGATTAGAAAACTGGTAAGGCATTTAAAAAAAAATATACGAGTACGACAAAAATGTTTTGATAACAAAACAAATAATGTCAAAACTATTTAATACTAGGAGTTGTGTCATTTTTTTTGCTGGTACGTACTATTTTTAGGAAATATGGGCACTTTTATTAGACTACCAATTATTTTTTTGTTTGTTTTCCATTGATTTCTAAAAAATATCTAATTTTTATTGAAAAATATGTCATTAGGATCACATTTATCATTTTTTAAAGTAAAAGTAAAATTTTTAAAAATCTGATATACAGGGTGATGAATTTTAAATAATTGAAAACTATTTTTTTTTAAGTACGGACCTGTATTTTAAAACTTTTGCATATGATATTTTAAACCCACCTATTTAAAATATCTTCTTACAATTATAAACATTTTATTTTAAGTGGTTCCAGAAATATTACAAAAATGAATTTTAGGCAAAACCTATAAAACACCCTCCCACTAAGCAAAAAATCATCCTAATTACGTTACATTTATGTTTCCTTGTTCCTTTGTTACGTTTATCATCTTGAAACAATAACAGCGCCTTGAACCTAATAGTTTCGTTATATTTCCTTCAACTTAACAAAATCGTTGTTACGTTAAAAATACAACGTTTTTGTTTGAAACTTACACGGCCCCGTTACGTATTTTGCATGGGTTGGGCCTAACACATATTCTGAAACATGCACGTTATATAACTACGTTGTAAAGAGGTTTTTCTAAGGATTTAAGTAGGTGGTTCTGTTATGTTGATTATACAGGGTGTCCCAGAATATGTGGGCAATCTTCAGAATATAATAGAAAATCAAAAATATTGACAAGTTCCCATAAACTTTTTTCTACGAGCCTTCCCTACGGAGATACAGGTACATAACGGACGACCGTAGAAATCGTTTTTTTTTAATAACTTTTTAAAAACAAAGCGTAATTTAATGTTTTCTTAATATGACGGTTACTAGATAAGTTTTTTTTTTAATAAACCCATTAAATTATATTTGGCTTATTTAGTTAGCCAGGGACGGACTAGCTTTGGCACATTAATAGCAATTTTTTAACACCCTGTATGATAAAGGCTCAAAAATTATTTTTGGATAGATTTAACCTTAAACTAAAAGGTATTCTTGATTAACATCAATAAAATCAACTGTTTATGAGAAATAAAATATTATGGTTGGTCATTTTTTACATTATACAGGGTGTTTTTAATTGTCCGTCAATATTTAAAGAGGCACTTTTGGGTCCATTTTAAGAAGAAAACTTCATATGAACGTATGTCCTAAACCTCTTAACTTTTGAGATACAGGGAGTAAATTTTTAAAAATATATAATTTATTATTAATATCTGTAATACCACTTTAGATATTTTAGTGAAATTTGGCTTACATGTACTATGATCAAGAAATTTTTAGTGTACCAAATTTTTTTATGTGCCAAAATAGGCCGGTCAAATTCTGTACGAACGCCACTGGTGGAAATAAAAAAATGTGGTACACTTAAAATGTTTTGATACATAGTAGATTTATGCCAAATTTGATTAAAATTTCTTAAAATGTACCTAAAAACTGCTTCTCTAAATACTGATAATAATTAGAAAACACCTTGTATAATGTAAACAAATTTAAACTACCATGATATTGTATTTCTCGTAAACACTTGATTTTATTGATGTCAATCAAAAATACCTTTTTTTTAGATTAAGGTTAAAGCTACCCAAAAATAATATTGTTGAGCCTTTATTATACAGGGTGTTAAAAAAATTGCTATTATTGTGTCAGAGCTAGTCCGTCCCTGGCAAACTAAATAAGCCAAATTTGATTTACTGGGTTCATTTTAAGAAGATTTATCTAGTAACCATCATATTAAAAAATAATAATTTACGCCTAGTATTTTAAAAGTTATTTAAACAAAAACGATTTCCAGGGGCGTCCGTTATGTACCCTGTATCTCCGTAGGGGAGAGTCCTAGGAAAAAAGTTAATGGGAACTTGTCATAATATTTTTAGGTTTTCTATTAGATTCCGAAAGATTGCCCACATATTCTGGGACACCCTGTATAACATTAAAAGATCTTTTGGATCCCTAATTAATTAATTAACAATATTAAAAAATTGTTTACCCTAAAGTTTTAGCATTTTCGTGATAAAAGTAAATTTTGCGTCCACTCTGCTATTAAAGATGCCACTGAAAAATATGGATGTAAAAATGTTGTGATAAATCGTCTGTTATTTTTGATAATCATTTTTTCGTCCACCCTGAAATAGTACAATAGATAAAACCAGTGAAAAGTAACTATCCCTAATAAAAAAAAACTAATATAAACTATAGGGAAAAATTTATTCATAAAAATATCTGATGTCTACAACTCTCCTTTCATATTTCCCAAATTTTTGTACAGACTATTTAATATGGAAAGCTTATATTCTAAATCCACAAAAGTGTAACAGTTAAATATATATAAAAATGTTCATGTGATACTTTATAAAAGTCTTACACATTTCGTGATGTGTAAATATGAGTAATATTAAAAAAAAAAAAAAAAGGTCTTAAGTTAGGTATAAAAATTGCCTACATAATTTAAAAAATGCTTATTAAAAAACAACTGTATGTACTGTAATGGATTATGGTTGAAACAAAAGGCTAAGATATAATCTTGAAAGGTTATTCCTAGTACTTGTTAGGTCATCAGTCTATTGCACGTATCAAAGCCATTGACCGTGAAGGTTAAGAGATATATTTTATGTTATGTTATTATTTAATATTAGTTTATATAACAAGACTGATATATTATTGTAAACTGTGTATAGTAATTGATGTTTGTTTAATGTTTAAATATGTATATAATAACTTGATTTATACACAGTAAGATGAGATACGATTAGATATATTTAGATGCAGTAAGATAAGTTTTATACCATTTTTATATATTTATATTAAAGTATGTTTTATACAAAGTCTCTTGTTTGACTTCTTGACGTGTACCAGATACTACGAACCAAAATACAAAAACAGAAGTACACCACATGGCACCTTCCATGAGAAGTACACCACATGGCGACCCTGCCAGTTACATGTTGAGAAGTTAAAAAAAATGCATGCTGTCCAGTGATATGGTAAATAGACGCTAATATGGGCAAATCTTTCCAAACATGCGGAAATTACTGACTCTGGAGTAGTCAATTCAAATTTCATCGTGGAACAAGAAAGCATCCAAGTGCCTACCGATGTAAGAGTTCTACTATATATATTGACAGTTGTTGTTGTATTGCTGTTTCTACTAAAAATAAAGCAGACCTATCGGAAGCAACTTAAGAAGAATCTGTCAAAGTATGTATTTCAAAACTCCAGCAGAAACCCAGCAGTTTGAGAAGTCCCAGAACCAGACATACCAGTGGCGTAGCAGGTGGGGCCAGGGGCGAATGCCCCCCGCCCTCTTGACCAGCGCCCCTGCGCCCAAACAAACCTACCGTATATAAAACAGGTATTATTTACAACATACTATGCTGTGCTTTAAACATTTTTTACTTGCTGGTGTATTTTAAAGTAATAATTGTCCATACTTTTGTTAATAATTTTTCTGTTCCACAGTGTCAGCGGAGCGGTTATTCTCTTCAAAAGCACTAACACCGCGGAAAAAGCCGCTGAGCGCGGCGTCCGTTCGTGGCGGCATTTCTTTTTATTGTGTCGGTATTGGATATATTCCAAAATTGTTTACTTTATTTTTTAATATTGCAAATCGGCAGATTTCAAACGTATGTTATTTATTTTGATACTCATATTCTCCTCTTTGTGGTGTTATTTAGTCGCTTATTGTCTATGCAAGGGTAAACTTGTTAAGAGTAAAAATGGACAAAAAGATAAAAAGTCAGGTGCTGAGTTCAGGAAGGAATATCGTGAAAAAAAATGTTAGCGCAACCACAGCCAAAAATTCAAGATTTTTTTCAAAAAAACTGTGGGTAAGAACATTTTTTTATTTTGTCATTATTTTCCTTTCTGGCCAAAGTTTCAATTATAGATTTGTTTGTTTATTGTTGTGTGTTTGTTTTTAATAAAAATGTTTTAAAAATAGAGCTCCCTTTAAACGTTGCCCCCCGCCCTGAAAGGTTGACTACGCCACTGGTAAAAGGTCTTAAGTTAGGATAAAAATTGCCTACATAATTTAAAAAAATGCTTATTAAAAAACAACTGTATGTACTAATATCCATGTTCTAATCATTTTTTCCTCCTAGTTGCACCTGGAAAAAAAAATTTGTAAAATATTTGCCCCAAAACTTTTGGTTACTGACATAATTGCTTCATTAATTAAAAAGATAATTTTATATCACAAGTTTGGCAAAAAAAAACTGTATTTGCAGATAGTATCATAGATGCTTTATTTTACTATTATAAAGGAAAAATACCTTGTGTTGGCTTTTTAAATATATAGTCAAATTTTCTCTTATATTACTCTCGATTAGCCATCACTAAATGGTAAAACTGATAGACCACCCAATTTTAAAAAACATTTAGACACTTTGTACTATATAATTATTTTGCTTCTATTTGATAAACAATCCAATTAAAAATTCAATTTATCCCTTAAAAAAACTTTTACTTACAGTTATACGTTAGTTACTTGCTTCTTCTTCTTCCTGGGGGTCTTGATTAGCTTGAGCATGTTACCCTATGCCTCTCTTTTTAACTGCCAATCCACTTTTTGAATATTGTCATATAAAAACATAAGTGCTGCATCTACAATTTATTTAAAAATTAATTTTCTAATAATTTTATTATTATTATTATAACTATTATTTATGTGTCAAATGTCTAATACAGGGTTTAAAAAAAGTACAAAAAAAATACTTCAAAGTGAATCCTTTGTTACAACTTTGATCAAATTTATTCAACCGAAGTATTTCATTTATTTAAAATATAATTTTTGCATATAAGTCCCCTAAAAAGTTTTTTGACCGATCGGAAAATACCCATTTTCTGATGGAAAACATTCTGGCCAGAAAGTAACTTTTTTTCAGGCTACTTTGAGATCCATGAAATGAAAAATAGCTGCTATTTGAGATAGGTTTTTGCATGGTTGTTACTGAAACGAACTTCAGTGGTTTTTTTATCTTTGGACAGTCCGAAGGCTTAGCCTAACTACTCCGTACTGTGGGTGTCTTAAATTTTCTTATTGTTATAATAAGTATCAAATCCATGTCAAGCGGATAAATAGACCTGTTGTCGATCATTAAAATATTATTATTGTTTTTTTTTTTAATATCTAAGGTTGAAAAAAAAATTGTACATTACATGATCGAAAAACAAGTGTTTTGCAGGTCTGGCCAAGCTTCAAGGAGTCGCCTACGGTCAATTACGGCTCGCCCTACAAACCGCTTGCCTCGACTTGCAAAAACACTACTTTCCAGTCTTTTAAATGACTAATATGTAAGGTATAAAGCAACCAAATTTTAATCTATAGCTTTAATTTTATGTATCAGGGAATGGGAGGTACCTCACCAAACTAAATCCGGACTTATTACTCCAAATTTATCTTAAGGAAACGGCTAACGCTGGATTTTCTAAACTTTGGCAAAAACCTTAACTTTAAAATCTGGATTTTTGGTCAGTTTATCTATATATACAGACCTACATACATACATAAAAACTGAAGTGTAATAGAAAATACTGTAATATACTTACTTTCCGATCAATATTTCCCTTTAATATCACGAGAAAAACCAAAAAACACAATTGTTTTTTTTAAAAAAAAGTAAGGTTAAGTACTAAAGCGAAGCTTCTTTCCTAAACCTGGCGTCGTCGTCAAAAAATGTAAAATCTCTGTGCGGGGTACATTTAAGCAAACGAGGTCGATATGTTCTGTGTTTACATTTCCACAAGGAAATGTAATAGACGCGTAAACGTAACGATTCTGCATTAAATAATATCATTATTTAACGTTACACCAATAACATTTTATTTTTAACAAATTAAATCTATCGATACGTATATTAAACATTATCAACTTGTATTTAAAAACCGTTCTATACATGGCAACATTTAACGTTAACATAAGTGTACATAAAAATTACGTCACTAAGATGTTTGTTCTATACCTATTAAAAATATTTACAAGGGTATGTTCAGAAACGAAAATTATCAGTAACAATTCAAGAAAACGAAACAGACATGATAAAATAAGTTTAACACAAACGTTATCACAGTTACTTTTAAATAACGTTACAAAACGTGCTCAAGATGTTTTTGCTTTGAGTTGATATCCTCAAAGATCGCATTCGTAATCAATTAGGAATATTTCTCCAGACATAGTTGAAAATGGACAGCAAGAATTTATCGATCGCCTGGGGTACTGTAGAGCTGTTAATGGCGGCCCTTCCAGCATTTGATAAAATAAATTTCAAAAATGTGGAATATAATTAATCAATTTGTGTTGCAATAAAGTGTTATAATTATTATTTAAACGTAATTATTTCGTGAACAGTTGAAGATAGGTATATGACATTATACATAAAACGTGTCCGAATTTTCGGGAGAATCCAAAAATGCAAAAATATACGTGGGTTCCATTTAAGAAAAAAAAAATTTTTCCTGTCAAACTTTCTTGCGACACCCTGTATATCTACATTTGATGTCAAAATATGCCCGATCCAAAAATAAAATCGACGTGCCGAGGATTTTTTCAAAAAAAATACCTCCCCTTTTATTGAATTTATTCGTTATTAAATCACAACCCTGTATATATATATATATATATATATATATATATATATATATATATATATATATATATATATATATATATATATATATATATATATTTTTTTTTTTTTTTTTTATACCCATGTACAAACATATCAAACATACATTAAAAAATCTTTATTTTGATACTTATAATACAAAGTGTGATTCTTGGAATTTTTAAAACTTTTTGAAAAAT
>JAHBCN010023169.1:0-12836 GCA_019359885.1 Listronotus oregonensis | reverse complement strand
GAATTGTTCATTATTTTTTTTCTTTTATTTTAATTCAAGACAGTTTGAATTTAAATTGTGACTTTATATGATTTTAATTTATGACTCATTTTTTCGAATAAAAAAAGGGAATTTTTACTTTGAAATAAATGGTATTAAAATGAATAAATCGACTAAGGAAATTTATGTTTTGTTTTAAGAGTTTTAAAATTTTATAACAAAAACATGTTTTTAATATAATAGCACAGGGTTTTTAAACAAAATATATTTTTTAAAACCATCTATGTTCTTATTTTGAAAAATCTTTTTTTGTGTGCAGTAATTGTATATAGGGTTAGAAATATCATTTGCAAAAAATATGTTTAAGTTGGTTGTTTTTAATTAGAAAAAAAAACTTAAAAACCACAACAAAAAATCAACAACAAATACAATCACATAAAAGTATTCCAGGCGGGTTAACTTAACTGTCATTCATATAAAAGGGCTAATGGGCAGTGATTGGTAACACGGCATAAACAAAGATATTGTCAAGAAATTGAAACTTTAAAGCAAAGCAAATTTTTAAAAATAAATTGATTAGTTTTTTGACAGGAAATTGGGTATGCGTAAAACAGGTTTTAAAAATATAATTTTACACGTGTGGTCTATGGCTCTAATTTTTTTTCCTGCTTTTAGCTAATGATGGAATATTATGAGGTACCAAAAAATGTTAGTTCAGGAATAGGACTTTTATAAGATCAAGTTTTATCATTATTTTTGGATATACAATAGAGCAATGTATTCACGTATTCATATATTTTGACTGTGAATCACATGATGGTGATTATATCAAGCGAAGGGTAAATATGCCCTTTTCAGTTGTTTTTTATTCTTTTTTTTTCTATTCAATTTTGTGGGTGTTAAAAATTAACCGACCTCATATTTAAATTCAGCACATTACAGTGGATACAAAAAATCAAAAAAAGAAAATCAGGAAACCAT
Source organism: Listronotus oregonensis (assembly GCA_019359885.1). NCBI lineage: Eukaryota > Metazoa > Arthropoda > Insecta > Coleoptera > Curculionidae > Listronotus > Listronotus oregonensis. Next base: position 11,876 of record JAHBCN010023169.1, on the reverse strand, counting down.
ATAAAATTTTAAAATCCAGAATAGGTTCATATTTTTACTAAATGGTGGGTACTAAAATGTTACCTATATATAAATATTCTGTATACTTAGTTGGATAGAAGATACCTGTTTACAGGCGTCACCAATCCCGAACATTCGATGATGCCAATTCAACTTCTAGACCAAACCTTATCTGTTTTCGGTTGAATGTATAGTTGGATCAGTATAAGAATGAAAATTCTATGCTCTTTGAAAAGAAAAAAACTCAGTAGTAGCTAAAAAAGGTTTCATTGGAATTGGAGGCCGTCTTTGCTCTTTTCATGGACTATTTTTACAGACACGTGCGGCACATTATGAAAAGGAAATCTTTTTAGCTATTTTTTATGTTTTTTTTTAAAGAGCCCCGAATGTTCAATCTTATACTGATCTAACTAGTTGAATCAGTATAAAAATAAAAATTCTGTGCTCTATTAAAAAAAAAAGTAGCTAAAAATGTTTGATTTGAACTGGAGGCCGCCTTTGCTTTTTATATGGACTATTTTTACAGACACGTGTGGGAAGCGGCACATTATAAAAAGTAAAGACGGCCGCCAGTAAAAATCAAACCTTTTTAGCTACTTTTTATGTTTTTTTCTGAATTTTTATTATTATACTGATCCCACTAGTTGGATCAGTATAAGAATGAAAATTCGGTGCTATTTGAAAAAAAAAGTAGCTAAGAAGGTTTTATTTGAACTGGCGGCCGCCTTTGGTTTTTATATGAATTATTTTTACAGATGCGTGCGGGAAGCGGCACATTATAAAAGGCAAAGGCAGTTCAAATCAAACCTTTTTAGTTACTTTTTGTGTTTTTTTTTAAAGAGCACCAAATTTTCATTCTTTTACAGTAAGCATATCTCGATTCTTGTTATATAAATTATTCTAAAAGGTTTCCAGCAAAAACTAGTCTGCCACCATGTATAGTTGGATAAGTATAAGAGGTGGCGGGCATGTTTTTGCTGGAAATCTTTTAGATTAATTTACATAACAAAAATCAGCATAGTTAATTTTCCAACGGTGCCGGCCAATGAGAACGCGGCAGCCAGTTACGACAATGGCGCCAAGTTTAAACTGTAAATCGACCACTCGAGGCTAACAGCGCCATTTATTTTCTTGATGATTGGTGAATGAATTTTATGATCCTTTAGTTTGACAATGTGATTAGAATAATTAATTATTATTTAGGTATTGTAGATTATTGTATAGGTTTTAAAATAAAAGTTACAATGTGTATGTGTTTATACTATTTTATTAGTTTTTTAGGGTAAATAGAAATATAAATAAATGATATTATACATATTAAATTTTATAATTCAGCTTTTATTGTTATAGTGCCCTATACATTTAAGGGGGTGATTCTTAGACCCATTTTAAGAAAAAAACTTCATATGAATGTATGTCCTAAACGTCTTATCTTTTGAGATACAGGGTGTCAAAATTTTAAGAAAAAAATATTTTTTTTATTGTCATTTTCATACCACTTTAAATATTTTTATGAAAATTGGTGTACGGCGTTTATGCATTAAAGAGCATTTTTTGACCTCTAACAAACTTCGAACAAGTGAATTATATATATATATATTCTTACAAATTAATCATAAATACGAGTAAACACTGATGAAAGTATACAATTATTTTAAAGCAGATAAAATATATAAAAATGAAAAACTTAAAAATAATTGTTCTACTTCTTATTTGGATAATACGTTTGTTTCTCAAGTTTCCTTTTTCTAGAATTTTCTTCGGCATTCTGTAGTTTGTCCGCTTTATATTTCCCAAAGATATCGCCGTACTTGTTAAAGGATTCTTCATCCAAACTGCGAGCGAAGCTATTCATTTCTTGCAAAATAATCTGTAACAAATCCAAAATTAAATGTCCCATAATTGTAATACTTGCAGTGTCACAACCTCTCGCTTGTCCTCAAATGCCATGGTTTCTATATGAGGCCTGGTCTCCTGAATGAAATGGTTTACATCATCATGATAGCGTACCTGGCTTGTTGAAGGCTCATCAATAAACAAAACATTATTCTCGTCATCATCAGGACTTGAAGTACCTAAAACAGACTCGCTTCTCTGCTCAAACATAGCTACAGCGTGTATATGTTTACATATTACAGTTTTTACAGTATTTTCTGGACACTGGATTATACATGAATCTTCAATTATCCTTTGGTTCGATACACCTGCAGTTAATTTTTGAACAATTGTCTCTTGTTCGACTTTAGATAATCTCTTGGTCCTTAGTTCATCAGTGTGCCCCACATGAGTTTCAACAAACTTTACAGTCACAGATCCTAAAAGAAAATTAAAAAGATTAGCTGTAGTAATAACATTATTAAAAAAATATTTACCTTCGGCTGAAATGTTAACCATAATTCTTGAAGGACATATTTCATGAATATGAATACTACTTCCACTTTTCACACTACGTTTTTGAGCTGTGCTGGCAAATCCTAAAAAAGAATAATACCATACAATAATTATACTTCCTTATACATCACTATGACACAAGCACCTTTGTAATCACTTCTGTTACACTCATATACTTTCTTTTCTTCACAGTGTGCATATTTTCTTCCTGTACGGCAAGCATAGTCTACTTCTCCTGGGTCCTCCAAGCTGAAAACTCTTCAAAATTCCTAAAATACAAAGTAGATTCTTTTATAGTTAAGTTATGAAAAGTACTTAAATGTTTAATCAAGTCTGTATGGAATGGAAAAGAAGTTTGGTTTATGCAGATTGGGCATATGATATGCTGAGTTCTTTTGGATCCTTCTGATGTAGAAACTATATCTTGGTCATAGTGTTTTGTTCTTATCTGTCGGTTTTTAGTCGATATACTTGAAAATTCTATGTTGCAAAATTGGCAAGTCGTCAGTTTATTCCTAAAAATAAATAAAACAAGATTAAATTGAATCATAACCTAGAAATATCAAATAAGAGCAATAAACTTACTTTTCCAGTTCCATATTACGGGTCTAATGGCCTGAAATAAATAACAAAATGCTTTGGCAATAAATAAATCGCTGTCGAAGCTCAATTTCCAATAATAATTCTAAAAAGAACAAGATCATGGAAATATAGGCGGGAAATCAGCAAAAATCCAATGGATTTTAGCGAAGCGATTTTATCCGATGCCAAACGAAGTGCCCTTCGGTTCAGATTGATGATAGTGCCTTCTAATTGGTTCGGTACCGTTGGAAAATTAACGTATGCTACAAAAATCGAGATATGCTTACTCTCCAGCCGGTCCCAGACACTACGTGTATTCGGCGAACATTCGGTATTCGAGCTTATTCGCGTAGCGTGTGGGAGCTCTACCTTTGACAAAGATTCGTACTTCAGGAGGCTGTCGGTAAACTGGCACGAATGAAAGAAGCTCGTAGCAAAGAATATAAACTTTATATTCTTTGCTCGTAGTACGGCGAAGCCATTTGTTCGTTGCGGCGAAGTGCCGCGTAGTTAACTTCGGCATCGCTCCCAGACGCTACGGCTTTGTTTATATGTGTTTTAGCTTTAGCGCACCCCTCAGTTCGTTGTGTATTGCATTGGTGGCGGGTTAATTTGTTTTTTATTTGCTGAAATGGAAGGGAGCAACGAGTTAACATTAGAGTTTATACAATTATATAAAAATAAACCTGCAATTTGGAACCCACAGATTCCAGAACATAAGAATAGAAACAAAGTGGCTGATGCCTAGAATAATATTAAAACAAAGTTCAGCGTGGAGTGCTTGGTTGTAGAATTGAAAAAAAGAAAGACTCTTTGATGGCAATGTTTCGCCAGTTATTTAATAAAGTCAAAACGTCGTGACGTTATTGAGAAAAATTTAATTTAACTATTTTGAATGCTCAGGAAGTAGTACGTCAACTACTTTATGTTAAATAGAACTTATTACCTTTATTACCTTATGACATTTTTTTCCGTAGCAAGGTCCTAGTGGACTATTTTAATTTAAAAAGGAAAAGGTCGAGTTTATAAGAAAAAATCGTGGGCCTGTATTATACTGGTAAATACATACCGAGAACGGCTTCTTCTTTTCCGTTCTTTTCTCCTAATTTGTTATAATAAAACACTGCTGAAAATCACACAAATAGCAGCGACAACCATCTGCCACAGCCATCTGCTATTCATCACTGTCCATTTTGAACTGCAACGCCACGCCACTGAAAATCAAGACTTCGGCTTCTCTACTACGGGAAATATTTGTCACTGGACGCATTTTTTAAATAAAGTAGCGTGTGGGAGGGTGGCCGAAGGTGTAGTGAATAGTTCGAATATTCGCACATTCGCCGAACATTCGCCAAATGCACGTAGTGTCTGGGACCGGCTTCAGAAAGGTCCGGAACATTTATTATTTTAAATATACAGAGTGTTAAAAAAGTTAAATATGCATTTTTTCTACTTTAGTCGTGCATAGCTTTGTGGGTATTGGTCGTGGAGAAGAAATGTAATAAGAGAAAAGTTTCATAATTAAATTTTGTAGTTGAAATTTTGAAAGTTGAAATTAGTTAGAATTTTAAAAATGCATCATCTTTGCTGGTAAATAAAAATAACCAAAAAAAAAAACAAGAAATGCTTTTTCTACGTGATTTCCTGGACCCCTTAGATTTTTCTGGGGACCTCCATATTTGGCAACAAAAACATCACTAATCACGCCAAAATCATCAAATTCGGTTTAATAGTTTTTGCACGATAATATTGCAATCCATTTTTATTTTAAAAAATTGAAATATTTGTAAATTGAGTAGGCTCCAGAATATGAAAGTAAGAGATTTGATTTATTTTTGCTTTAAATTCTTCCCAACATAACCAATAATTGTACTAATATATTTAGCAAAAAGGTCGGGAATGATGATGTTGACCAATCAGAAAAAGTCTTAAGTCAAATTACATTTAAAATTAGGGATTTTAATTAATGATTTATTAATTATACAAAATAATACAAAAAGCAGCTTCCTTGGATTATACAGGGTGTCCGGAAATGCCGTTAGAATAATTCTAGGGGTGCTTCTACATGTGAAATTATGAAGAAACGTTTATATGAACATAGGTCCGCAAATGCGTCATAAGGGTGATATGGCAATTCAAAGATTGCACTGTGGTATAGGTTTTTATTTTATACCTCTGGAACCGTCTTAGGTAGACATCTAAATTTTGGCATATGAATTGCTTTTAATAGTAGAGGGGAGGCCTCGATTTAATTTGTTAAAATTTTTAATAAACGTCATATTTTTGCTGTTTTCTTTAGAAATTTTGATTCCGCGATATAAATGACATAAAAAAGGTATTTTTGTAGAAAACCTGCCAGGCTAGCCGTTTTTGAGAAAACACTCCTCAAAGAAAATAGTGCCCAAGCAAAAGAGTATTCCGACATTTTTTGAAAGGCGATAACAATGATTTTTTAATTAAACCGTTATATATTAACACAGTAATAATCGAATAAACATTATTTTTAAACCTTATGTTGAATTCGTTTACCAAAACTAGAGTTATTAAACCTTTTTTTCATTTTTAACTTAGCACCGACATAAGCCTAGTTTGATGTAGACAAGAATACCTTTTTTATGTTATTTATACCGCGGAATCAGAATTTCTAAAAAAAACTGCAAAATTATAAAAATGTAAACAAATTAAATCGAGGCCTCCCCTGTCGGTAGGCCCCTGATTAAAATTATAATTTAGTTAAAACACTAAAATGTACCTACCGTTAAAAGCAATTCATATGCCAAAATTCAGATGGCTATTTAAAACGGTTCCAGAGATATAAAATAAAACCTATATCTTTGAACCGCCATAGCAACCTTATGACACATTTGCGGACCTACGTTTATATGAACTTTTTCTCATAATTTAATATGTAGAATCACCCCTAGAATTGTTCCAACGGTATTTCCGGACACCCTGTATAAAAATTATTTTATTAAAAAATATTAGTCCGAGTTCTTAATTTGATTGTGTGAAACTTGCCCCTAGTGTGATTAAACTTAAACTAAGTAGTTCTAAAATCTTAGGCACAGGTAAAATTAAAAATATTTTTTATTTTTAGGTTTTTCTTAATTTTTTTGCTGTAACTCTCAAATTACTATTGGTTGCGCCTGATGTAGAAGCATATCTTTGTTTTCGAAAACAATTGTTCTCCATTGCTTTTCTCTGTGCTGGGTTTTGTTTTTTAATTAGAGTAATGTGCCTTTTTTGGCAGCACTTAAACAAATTTTTTGCTGGCATTCTTGTTGAATCAGCGAGGTACAGCCAATATGAGGCATACTCCACATACATGGGTCTGTCACCAGAAATAAAAGTAAGTAGAGTAATAGTCCATGAAACGTACCATTTTGCTTAGCAATTTTTTGAAAATGCATAGAATGACTTGAAATTTTGGCAGTAGGTAGGGAATGGTCCAAGGATTACCTTTGGGGTGGTTGCCAAACCATTTTGGGGGTGGATTTCTTTTATATATATTTTGACCAGAAATCGATAGAAAAATGATTTCTAAACCTAAAAGGTTCTATGCATGTTTTTTGTAAAATACATACTTTTCGAGTTATTCTCGATCAAAAGTCGGAGTTTTTTGTCGATGAAACCAACTCTCGGGGTTATACAGACTTGTAAAAGGAACAAGACTAATGAGAGGATTGGTGTAAAAGATAATGGGAGATTAGGCACAAAAAGCCCATGAGGCTGCGCTGCCTCCGGTAGTTAATCAAGACGGCCCCCAAGGAAAAAGAAGAAGAACGTTTTTAATCCATTGTTTGCAAATAACTCGATAAGTACGAATTTTATTAAAGAACTGTAAAAACAAATGAATAAAACGGTTTTTTTTTCAATTGCTGTGGGACCAATACAAACCAAGTTGGGTTTGTTAAAGGTTAGCTGTTATTCATCAAACACAAAATTACAGAGTTTTAAAGGCAAATAACGCAAAATCTACGTAATTTTCAAGTAAAACTAATTCCTTTCTTTGTTTAATAAAAGGTATGTATCGTAAAAGTTTAATGAGTTATGATTAAAATAAGGTTAGACCAAAATGTTTGAGTGCAAAAATCTTCGAAAATAACCCTCTAATTACCCCCCTAATTAAAATGAGTCATAGCCCTTTTTCAATACTCTTTATCTATGTATCGTAAATACATTCAACATTTTTAACTGATTTAAATTGCTTAATTTAAAAAAAATGAAGCTGCAAGTGACAATCTAAATTCGGAATTTTAATAAAAAATGATTAAATTACAAATATTTTGGTTTCTTTAAATTTACTGTGTGACGGAAATTAGGTGAGATATAAACGTTTAAAACGCGTGTGTATAGAGGAGCACTATCTTGTTTCAGCCCTTTAAATTCACCCCTTTAAAAAAAGTAAGGGTTTTAAACAGTTTTAATATATAGGACCTTATATCTCTTGAAAAACTAACAATATGTTTTTTTAAAACTTTTTATCACAAAAAGTAAAGGAGCTATGCTTAAAAAAACAATTTTTTGGAGCATTCTAAAAGTGATTCGATGCATTTTTTAAAAAATCCGCTGTTTCGTACTATTTTTTTTCATTGTAATATTCTAAGTGGAATTTTGAGGATTAAAACATTACAAACTTGAATTAGTAATACTTTTGAGCGGTCACATTTTCAATTACAACTCTGTGACAATATGTTAATTTTTCTAGGGTAAACAATTTTTTTTTAATTAAATCATAATAAGGGTTGATTTTCAAGGGTTGAAATATATTAAATAATGTTTTAAAGAATTAAATACTTATTTTTCAATGTATAAGCCTAATTTTATGTGACTTAAGCTTTAATATGAAAGTTTTGAAGGTTTTTGCAATAAGGGGTAGTTTTCAACCCTAAAAAATAAAAAGCGACCTTCAGCATAATGAAGATTTTGAATATTATTAATTAATTGAGAGGGTAAGTTAAGCTTAATCCAAAATTTTCATGCAAAACACTAATAATATATTAATTTTTTAGGGTAACTATATTTTTTCTAAAATCATAATAGGGGTTGATTTTTAAGGGGGATATTTTAAATAATGTTTCAAAGAAACAAAATATGTATTACTCTTTTGACTTATTTGAGTCAAATTTTACTCTACTTATGCTTTAATGTTTTGTTTTATAGGTTTTAGCAACAAATGGTAGTTTTCACCCGTAAAAAATAAAGAGTGCCCATAGGCATAATATACAGTGTGTCCGCTTAAGTTCTGCACAAATGGGAATTTTTTTTATTATTAATTTCCCAGAAAATTTTATTCTTTATAAAAAGTTCACTAGAAGAAAAGAAAGTGTGTTCAGCCATCTTTCTAGACGTGGCACAGGCATTTGACAAAGTGTGGCATGACGGTTTAATTCATAAACTGAAAACTTTTTCTGCCAAAACAATATTCGCAAATCTTGCAGTCCTATATATCAGAAAGATATTTTGAATTAAACAGGAGGATACTTATTCAAACCAAGAGAAATTAGAGCAGGAGTCCCCCAAGGAAGTGTATTTAGGTCCGGTCCTGTACCTACTATAAGTGTGACATACCAATACCAGAAAATGATACCATTGCTACTTTTGCAGACGACACTGCTATTTTAGCTGTAGGATCACTATTGAAGAAGCAACTTACAAACTTAAAAAACATCAGTTAACCAAATTTATAGATGGACTGACAGATGGAAAAATTAGGTTAAATGAAAATAAATAAATTCACGTCAATTTACCAATAAAAAACACAAAATATTCCAGTTATAATTAATAACACACAGGTCCCCTTATGCAACCACACCCAAAGACTTAGGTATAACTTTAGATGCTAAACTACGCTGGAAAGCACATTTAAGAAAAAACGGAAGAACTTGGTAAAAATACAAGAAAATGTATTGGCTGATAGGAAGAAACTCCAGTTTGTCTTTACAAAAAGCCTACTGTATGCAAATAATAAGACCTGTTTGGTCCTATGGTTGCCAACTCTGGGGCTTTTTTCCAAAACAAAGCAACATCAAATAATCCAAGATTCCAAAAAAAGTACTAAGGAACATCGTAGATGTCCTTGGAAGTGGGAAAGACCCCATCGGGACCGGAAAGGAAAACCCGTGGAAAAGATAATGGAAGTAGCAGAACGTCATGAACACCGATTCATAATCAGGGAAAAAATCGAGGCCATCCAGCTCCTTGATAACACCGACCAAAAGAAGAAGACTTAAGGGAAGAAGCCCTTTTGAGTTGGTTTAAGTGTTTTAGTGAAAAGCAGAGCAGAGGCCGTGTACTGAACTATGTTAAGTGCGTTATTTTAGTTTAAAAAAAATAAGAGACATCGTAGGGTAAGCTCTTAATTTTAAGGACATTAGTAATTTAGGTTAGAGACAAATTGCTTATTGGTCAACTTTGACCAGATTGTAATATTAAGAAGTACGTAGAGTGCTTTTTATATAAAAAAAAAAAAAAAAAAAAAAAATAAAAAGTTTCTGTATTAAAACCAAAAAACCTAAAATTTTAACCGGGTTTAAAAAATAACCAAAAACCTTTATTTTTAACAATATCGAAAATTGTTTTAAAAAGTTGACAGAACCAAAAAATCCCGTTTAAAATGCAAATGCCCATTTACGATGAAAAATTGGGGTGTGTCCGCTTGTTCTGTACATAAATTTTTAATATTAATGTAACGAAAAAAGATTTTATAAAAAGTTCTGCTTACTGAACAAATAATATTAGACTATTCAAATTATGTACAAGATAAAATTTTAAAAATAAAAATTGCCAGAAAAAAGTATTTTAATTTTAATTTTAGAGCAAAAGGAATAAGAAAATTTGATTGGCTTTTAAAAATTATACCTGTTTCTACCTTAGTAGACTAATTAAAAAATAAATTTGACTTTTCAAAAAATATAATTTTTAATAATAATAAACATTAAATTATTAATTTAAATAATTTTTTTTATTAACTTTCCCTCACTGTACATTTGCCTCAACATATCCTCCCCTCCATTTCGATACATTTAGCCGTTCTTGCAGAAAATTCTCTTAAAACATTTCAATCATGGCAGGAGTTATATTTGTAATTGTCTCTCTTATTACCCTCTCTAAATGACCCCAAAATTTTTAAATGGCCTTTGTTTGTATACATTCTGTTTTAAGTAGCCCCACAAGAAATAATCGAGAGGGCTCAAGTCAGGAGACCTAGCGGGCCAAAAAAGATCAGAATATCTGTCGATAACTTTTCCATTAAAAAGGGTATTTAAGTATTGTCTCACATCCCTTGTACTGTGGCATGGTGCACCATCTTGTTGGTACCATATCCGTAGTCTATCGGCTATGTGAAGTCCATGAATAAAATTAAACAAATAATTATTTAAAAGATGCAAGTAAGTTACCATTTAAATTTTGTCGAAAAAAAAGGTCCAATATTTTTTTTTTGTAAATTCCGACCCACATTTTTTTAAATGAGTACTGATCACGTGTCTGTATAGTGAAATTTGGATTAAGGTCACTCCACCACCGACAATTTTGTGAACTTACAGTCCCATTCGAGGTAAAGGTTGCTTCGTCGGTAAAAATTAATTTAAATTTTTAAGTTTATTTTCGATAATAGTCTACTAAGAGTAGAAACAGATATAATTTTTAATGCCAATCAACATTTTCTTATTCCATTTTGCTCTAAAATTAAAATTAAGAGTACTTTTCTTCAGGTCAATTTTGTATTTTTTAATTTTTGATCATCCTGTACATACCATCTTAAGTTTGAATAGTCCAACATTATTTGTTCAGTAAGCAGAACTTTTTTTTAAAGAGTAACTTTTTTTTCGTTACAAATTTAAAAAAGTTTCCCATATGTACAGAACTTAAGCGGAACACCCTAATTTTTCATCGTAAAAAGGGCATAATTGCATATTTAAAGTGATTTTTGGTTCTGATTAACTTTTTTAATAACAATTTTCGATATTGTTAAAAATAAAGGTAGTTTACTCTTGGGAAAAAAACATATTTTTTGACAAACCTCGTAACGTTCAAAATTTAATATCTGACGTTATATTTTAGGTTTTGGACCATGCAGAGCTTTTATAAAGAATAAAATTTTCTGAGAAATTAATAATAAAAAAATTCCCGTTTGTGCAGAACTTAAGCGGACACACTGTAGATTTTAAGAGAAGGGTGTTAGGCAATTCCCAAATTTTCGGGAAACTTATGCATTTTGAAAAAATTGCCAGGTTTTGCACTCCTGATTACGCAAAAGCAAAATTTTGGAAGCATGCTAGCAAAAATCGAAAATTCGGTTTGTCGTTTTCCCCCCACTAACTAAATAACTCACCTTGTTTAAATTTTTCGCAAAAATCGGCTACAACCCGTTTACTCTCTTTCTGAAATACTCAAAATTTTGGGGTGTTGCTTAACTTCCATCCCACTATTATCATTATAAAAACAAAATTATTTTTTGACCCCATCGCTATAACATTTGGAAAGAAAATTCATTTAACAAAAAATAACATAAAAAGAAAGGTTATGTTAAAAAATTTCAGTAAGTTTGAAAAAAGTTTGCAAACTTGTTTATATATATATATATATATATATATATATATATATATATATATATATATATATATATATATATATATATATATATATATATATATATATATATATATATATATATATATATATATATATATATATATATATATATATATATATATATATATATATATATATATATATATTTTATATATATACAGGGTCCTGCAACAGTACGTCGGGCATCTCTACAGCCTAAACTAAAAAATTAGGAGTTCCGTTCAAGTGCAGGTATAAAATTAAAATAAAAGCGATTTTGGAAAAAAAAATTTTATGTACAGGGGAAAAATTTTAAAAAAAATTTTTTT
>JAHBCN010023168.1:0-12859 GCA_019359885.1 Listronotus oregonensis | reverse complement strand
TAATTTATTACCCCCCCTTTTTTTTTGAACCGTTGATATTGAAAAAAAAAATTTTTTATTACAAAAAAAAAATCACGCCCCCTTTTTTTTAAAAAAAATAAAAATCAGTTTTGTAATTTTTAAAGTTGCAAAAAAAGAACCTTTGTTTTTTTCGTTAGACAAACGGTTTTGGTTTAAAAAAAAAAAATAGGTTTACATACTGTTTACAATGAAAATTTATAAGGTAACAGTAAAAAAACCCCTTTTTTTTTTTTTTTTAAACCCGTTTGTCTAACAAAAAAAATCAAAATTTTTTTTTTGGAACAATAAGAAATTACAAAACTGTTTTTTATTTTGATAAAAACAGTGGCTTTGGGGTTCATTCCGGGGGGGTCGGCTGGGGAAAATTTCCCGGGGTTTGGGCTTTGTTCCCGGGAAATCAAGCTCAGAAAACTCGAGAACTCGAGAAATCATATTTGAGTCTATGAAATTAAAAAAAAAAACTATTTGCGTTTGCCTTTTTTTTTTTTAAACGCGCGGCAGGGGGGCGGCACGGGCCAAAGCGCAGTGGTACCTTTGACCCCGACGCTGCGCGCGGCAAGCGCTCTGGCGGCGTCGTTTTATACATGATACAATACAGTAGGTAATACACACACGTTCATTCGTGTTTCTACTCGCTGAGTTCAGAGGGTTTTAAAAAGTTATCCTGAGAGCTGGCACCAATTTTGGGTAGGTATTTGAGGCAAGCTGTTTGTCGTATACTTCCCCTTTTTAAAAACCCCAACACGAAACTGCAGACCTGGCTGGTGAGTAGCGAGGTAAATCAGCCCCTTGTTTTTTAAAATTTTTTTTTTTCCAAAAAAATGTATTTGAGGCAATATGCAATTTTATATGTTGTAGTCTGATTGTTGTTTTTTTTTAAACCATTTTTAGCAGAAATTCACAATTTTTTTTTTTTTTTTACCCCGAAATTCCTAGAACAAAAAACCTCAGGCTTTTTTTTCCCGGGGGCCCTGCCGAAAAGGGTTTTCTCTTACACTACAGCAGCTTGTCTAAAGCTCTACCAGTCGCATCTATACATCTTTTTTTAGATCAGGGGGCCCCTATGGAGAGCCCCCCCAAAAAATGATCTGTCTTTTTAAGAATCTTATTTTTTAGTTAAAAATGATACCCTATTAAAATTTCAAGTTGCCTCAAATACATTTTTTATATTTTTTGCAAAACATTTTTGCACGCGCCTGGCAAGGTTAAAACCCCGACAATATCATCTGACGGTTTTTTTTAAAATCTTTAAACCATTCAACTACAACATATAAAAATTGCATATTGCCTCAAAAAAAATTTTTTTTTTTAATTTAGGGTTTTTTAGCCCCCCCACCACCAGGGGGGTTCCCAGTTCCGCGTTGGTGTTTTTTTGGGAGAAGTATATGACAAGTTTTCAGCTTGCCTCAAATACCTACCAAAAAAATTGCTGCCACCCCCGGGTTAAGTGTAGTACACGCAATTTGTAAATTTCTCGACAACCCGAGAAGACCCCGAAAAATTTAAAGCCTCGAGAATTCCGAGACCCGAAAATTGATAAGGTCGAGAAATCATAAACCCCTAGTGGCGTGCCATTTTTTAATGTAATAAAAATATATTTTTAATATAAAAGGTTAAAAAAAAATTTGATAAAAAATTTTTTTATTAAATTAAAAAAAAAGTGTCCCCCTTTAAAAAATATTAAAAAATTTAAAATATCATTATTTTTTTTTTTTTTTTAAAAAAATTTAAAAAATTTTTCTACCATTTCAGTTAACGCCATCTAGCGGCGAAAAGCAAAAGTCAAAAATTTAAAACCAAAAAAAACGTTTTGTAGTGCAAATTATACTTTTTTATTGAGCCTAAGTTTGCTAAAATCTAAAAGAAACGGGAGAAATTGTTTGTTTAAAAAAAAAAATTGAACTTCCCCCACCCTTTATTTTAATAGATAGAACCAAACGTTTAAGAAAAAAATGTGGGGGAAAAGGTCAGTAAATATGAAAATGATATCATCGATATACTTTCATTAGACAAAATTCTATAAAAATCCCATTTTTCTACTTTGGGTTTGGTTGTTACGCCCCCCTAGCGGACGTTTGACAAACCCCAAAATAATTTTCAAAATTTCTCTTGGCGACTTTTATTATGATTTTTTTTTTCAAATCTATACGACCAATATCTTAAAAAATTGCCGCCCCTACCCTTAACTGATCACCCTGTACAATAAAAAAAAGAAAAATTCGAAACAATTTTGTTAATTTTAAAAGTTGTCTAACTTTTTTGAAAAATTAACTTTAAGTTTAAATTTAAAAGGGGAAAAAATTTTTTTAAGTGTTCTGAATACACCACCTTTTTTTTAAATTCTTAAATTAATATTTAATCCCCAAAAAAAAATTTAGTGTGACATACTGGGGGTTTTATGCTGACGCGCAACCAAGAATGCCCGGGGAAAGGGCCCCCTTTTCGGGGTTAAATTAAAATTAAAAAATAATAAAGATAGAACACCGGAAGTTAAGTTATTTTTATCGGAAATTTTCTCCTCTTCATGAAGGTTTTTTGCAATTTCCGCTATCTCTTATGGATTTTGAGTTATCATCAAAAATCGAAAGGGCTTTTTTTTCGTTTTTTGTTAATAACAATCGACCCTGGTATGCTATAAAAACATATATGTACCAGTACTGTATTTATACTTGATTTACAATTAATCAAAATATATTGTTAATGTTCTCTTACAGGATAGTGTGAGGATTACCTAGGTAGAAATTAATCGTGTAAAACAATGTAACAAGTATTTATTTTACAATTTTGTTTCAGTCCCTGCTACGAACAGCAGACCAACTGAAAATCAAAGGCCTCTTCGAATCCCCGAAAGAAACCACCGTAACGACTACCTCAGCAACTAACAAATCACCTCAATTTTCTAGAAAAATCGACACAAATATTAAAAGAATCCCCTCTCCCAGTTGTACGTTGCAAGACAATAATTATCGGCAGTACAAATACAGGTAAAGAGTTATTTTAGTATTTAAAAAAACACTTTTTTGAATGAGCGAAATTTCTGGTTGTAAGTAACAGATGAAAATATTTAAAATTTATTTTTTTAAGACGCTTAGAAAACCATCAAATAGCAACTAAAGAATCAACATTACCAGAAAATAGTCTCGCTGACAGGGAAGATAGAGAGGAATCGCCATCTGAACATCAGTCTGACACTGAAAATGACATGCCTATAGGTAAATAACAATGTTTTTGTCTACGATTTTTTCCCAAACATTACTTCTGGCAAACCAATTTCCTTGACGTATATCAGTTATTGGAATTGGTCGGTCACTCTCTCAGCTTTTACTAAATTAATGCTGGGGTCCCTGGGCTCAAAACTGGTACTAACCCACCAACTCACCTCCCTTTTCCAATCAACATCCTTTTTCTTTTCCACAATCAATTTATTTTGTTTTCGGAAATATCAATTTAAATGAAAAATTATTTATATGACTATTATTATATGAGATTTCTTTAAATGCAACACCCTGTATTTGTTACGTTAATTCGAAAGAGAATGTAATTTTCTATATAATTAGTTATTTACATTTTTTTCCTAAAATGAGAAATAGCGGAGTTATTTCAATTTAAATGTATTTTTCCATAACTGGACGCAGGCAGTCATGGAATTCTTAAAATGGCATTTTTTGTACAAATTATCGTAGGAAGCTATGCGAAAAATAAAAAAAAACAAAAGATAACATGTGTATGATATTTTATTGACAACTAGTAAGTCATAAGGCAACAGTTTATTTTTTATGCTACTGTTGTTTAAAATATTGTCATTTGGAGAAGTTTGATATGATAGAATGCTACATAATTTGCCAAAAAAAATAATAGCACCAGGCTTTAAAGTGAAACTATTTCCAGAAAGAAAAATGCCAAACAGAAAATATTTTTTACTCCTTTACGAATGTTTCAATCAAACAAAAGTCTTTCTTAAGCGTAGAAATTAGAAAACCTTTATAATTAATCAACAATCAGAAATTAATGTTTTGGCATATTTTAAAGTTTATCGTGAAAATTCCACAAGAAACTGTAGGTCAGATCTTGATCTATGCTAAGGAACCATTAATAAAATTAAAAAAAAACATAATTATGTATCCCATAAATACAGACCCACACAGGTGAACAAAAGTCGTATAAACTTTTGCCAATGGTTTGTAAATGCTGCTATATAAAATCCAAACTTTTTACGATTAATTCTTTGAAGCAATGATACAAATTTTAGTAATAGAGGCATGTTTAACCGAAAGAAACTATCTTCTCTGATAGTCAAGCGGCCATAAAAGCTTTGGCATCTCAACAAGTCAACTCAAGGTTGGTTTGGAACTGTCTGCAATGCCTCCTAAACCTGGCTAACCACAACAAAGTTACACTTTCCTGGGTGCCAGGACACAGGGGAATACAGGGCAATGAAAATGCAGACTCCCTAGCCAGGCGAGGCTCCGCAGCAATGTTTGTGGGTCCTGAACCTGTTTTTGGAATACCAAAAGCCTCGGCTTGTGGCTACATGACTCGGTGGATTCAAACACAACATCAGTCATACTGGAACCACATTCCAAGGCAAAATCACACTAAATCAATGTTGGACTCACCATCGAAAGCATTGACAAGTGAACTACTAAAACTAAATAGGAATCAGATTAGAATAGTGACAGGATTAATAACCGGACACTGCACCCTAAGAAAACATATGCACACTATGGGCATCTATAGAGAAGAACCCATTTGCAGACTATGTGACGAATAGGAAGAGACAGCCTCTCACATCATATATAAGTGCCCTGCACTTACATACTGGAGAACAAATCAAAACCTCATGGTGGACACTAACCACCAGGAGGCTGGAGACCAGAAAAGAACAGTAAAAAGGCTACTACACATGTCTAAGGTGTCAAACCTTTTTAACTGAAACAAATACACAAGAGATACAACAAGCCCTATAGGCTGCAGTGTCGAGGCGGACAAAACCTCAACTTGTGTATTTAGTTTATCAATCAATCAATCAATCAACCGAAAGAACCAACATTATTGGAGCATTGCAATCTCCTGCGCGATCATCCTTTCAATCCACAAAGATGTTTTTGCTTAAACGTATGGTGCTGCCTCATTGGATCAAAAATTGTTGGACCTGTGTTTTATAAAGGATCTTTAACAGGCAAACAATATCTGAATTTACTAAGAAATGTGTTGGAGGATTTTTTGGATGATGCCAATATAGCTATTATTAGCATAATGTATTTTCTTAATGTTACTTAGTTATGTGTTATTATTAAAAAAAAAACTGAAACTACGATGTTTATTATTTACTCAAGTAATTAGAAGGTTTGACAAATTATATCCTTTATGCCGTACTTTATTTAAATTTCGTTTCTGTCATAGCAAACTACGATATAATTTGTACAAAGAATGCGATTTTAAGAATTCCATGGCTGCCTGCGTCCAGTTACGGAAAATGCATTTAAATTAAAATAACTCTGCTATTTATCATCTTTGAAAAAAAATGTTAATAACTAATTGTATCAAAAATTACATTCTCTATCGAATTATCGTAACAAATACAGGATGTTGCATTTAAAAAACGTATATTTTTGTGAATAACTCTTAAATCTGATGTTCATTTGTTTTTCTATTATCGTCATTGTAATCAGCGTAAAAATGTACACAACTTTGCTAATTTAACCTAACTTGTAACTCTTATAATAAAAAAGTTAGCAATAGTGCCGACTTAATTTTGAACACGGTGTATATATAAGGTGCCACAGATTCGAGTGCATGCTTGGGGATCTCGGAAACCTTAAGAGATACGAAGTCGGTTAAATTATGGCAAAGTTGTGTATTTGCGTAACTAACCATGTTCATTTTAGAAAATTGCAAAATTCCGAGTACTTTCGGAGATATCCGGAAAAAACCGAAATTTGCTGATTTGGTTTTTATTTTTTTCTGACGTTATTTAAAGAGATATGGAAAAACAAAAGAAACTTTCTCATGGCCACTTTTTTAGCTTTACAAAACAGTGTTGAAAGATTTTCCGTACGACGTTTCGTTTTCGTTAAACCATCATCAACTTTATTTTTTTAAATACGGACCTGGATTTTTAATTTAATTTTAAACCCCTTATTATCCCAATTACAAAAATGTATAACACTTAATATTTATTAACAAATATGGAACGCCCCTATAAGAAATGATGTGCGTTCCTTGTCTGGCTCATTGTCTCTTATGGAAAATATGTTTATTTAACAGAAAAATATTAAGTGTTATACATCATTGTAATTGGGATTATTACTGCTTCAAAAAAATGCAATAAACAATTGAGTGACGTATTTAAAAAAATGAAGTTGATGATGGTTTAACAAAAACGAAACGTCGTACGGAAAATCTCTCAACGCTGTTTTGTAGAGCTTAAAAAGTGGCCATGAGAAAGTGTCTTTTGTTTTTCCATATCTCTTTAAATAACAGAAAAAAAAATAAAAACGAAATCGGCAAATTTCGGTTTTTCCGGATATCTCCGAAAGTACTCGGAATTTTACAACTTTCTAATCGGCATGTTGTTAGGCACCTAAGTGCGCAACTTTGCCATAATTCAACCGACTTCGTATCTCTTACGGTTTCCGAGATCCCCATACATGCACTCGAATCTGTGGCATCCTGTATAGAAATTTAAAATTGTCCATGCTTTTGGCTACCCCACTTGATGGCATAACTTTTTTTAAGCTTACAATTAGTATATTGACCTGTTTATTAAAAAATAAGTTACTACAATGCCCTCTGCATCAAAAATGTATTCTTCATCTAAGTCTCTAGGAGCAACTGTTTTCAAAATAAACGCACATTAAAGGATCCCGCAATTTTCCTATAGAAAATGGGTTTCGTCCAATTGTTTTGAAACTTTGCAAAGTAATAGTTCTCAACCCAAAAACTCGCTAAACACTCCCCCAAAATCACCCTCAGAAATCCTCAAATTCCTAGTGACGCATTTATTTTATTTTCCAGCTCTTGATGAACACAAAACACGAAACCAAAAGCTACAACACGGACTCGAACCTGAACAGGACACGCCACTCAACATGAGCAGCCATGGACTCATGGCAGGTCAGGTAAGTTCCTTCACCAACCTAATAGACTGAGAGGATGTGTAAAAAATGTAGGAATTTTAATTTTGCTGCTTTGGTGTCGACCAGTGATTGTAAATCCAAATTTCTTATTGGCGCCAAATTTATATTTGAATTTTTAATGCTTGTAGCTCTGTTATAAAAATTCGTATAAAAAAATATTTGGCAGAATAATCGTTACTTAATTGCTTTTTAGACATAAAAAAATATGTGCAAGGGACCTATTAGAATTCCTGTTATTTGTTACATAGGGATCCAAAACATAAAAATACAAGAGAGGTAAGAATAAACAAAGCATCTATTAAGAGTTGGGTAGACAGAGAGTTTCAAAGCTGGTGGGTACAAAGATATATGGAGTGGCCAGTGTCAAGACTCTGGAGTCTAGTTAAGCAGACGAGCCTGGACAAGGTACTCTAAAGCAGGGGCCTCCAAACTTTCCAGCCTTAGGGCCATACTGATTACTCCAGTAAGTTCCGAGGGCCAAAACCATATTATCATTGTTGCCGGTGGTAAGAAGTGAAATAGTCCACTGATGAAAAAAAAAAGTTCGAAAAAGTACACAACCTTTAAAAAACTGCTAATCGGACTAAAGTCCGCAAAACGGCAACACTGCATATTATTAATTTTCCTGTCATTATCTGTAATTTCTAGATTAGTCGTAGAGTACGAGCCGTGAGGAGTAACGTGACACGACATCTGGGGGACCAAAACGGAAATAGGTAGTACCTTCTATCGCTAACAGATGGCGCTAATATCACGTACAGAATAATCTCGTTGGTTCGAGAAAGTTCTGGTGTCTTCCACTCACTTCTAGATGGCAGTAATTGGAATATATAAGAAGGCTAGTGGCGCAACCACAAATCAGTTCCTATGACACTGTTAAATAAAATATTGCATACCTCCTTAAGACGTGTTTGTGCGTGTTTAAGTTTAAGACATCTTTATAACAGTATTTTGATTTGAATTGTTGCTTTTGTGTGTGAATTAGTAGTATGGAAAAGAAGCGAAAAATTGATAGTGAATGCAGAAAATTCAAAGATCAGTGGAACATTCAGTATTTCGTAATTGAGTCCAGTAACAAGGCGCTATGTTTGATTTGCAATGAAAGCATAGCCGTTCTCAAAGAATATAACATTAAACGTCATTATGAAACAAAAACATTTTCAAAATTACTCAAAATATACAGGAAGTTTGCGGACAGAAAAATTCGAAGCTATGCAGCGCGGATTGAAATCGCAGCAATCTTCATTTACAAAACTCAAAACTGAACAAGAGGCTGCAACTCATGCCAGCTTTCGTGTGGCTCTTGAAATTGCAAAACGTGGAAAACCATTTACCGATGGAGAAATGATCAAAGAATGCATAATTGCAGTAGCCGAAGAAATGTGCCCTGAAAAGGTAAATTTATTAAAAACTGTCAGTATGTCAGCAAACACTGTGGCTCAATGGGTAGAAAACATCGCTGAAAATATATCCTCTCAACTGTTCGACAAAAATGGACATTTTGAGCGGTTTTCTTTGGCCTTGGATGAGTCAACGGATGTGTCAGATACTGCTCAGGTGTTGATTTATACATGTATAGTATTCATGGCACAACTACTGATACAGATATTTTTAAAGGAGTTGAAATGGCCATTAATCAAAAGAACCTTCGATGGAAAAACTTGAAATGTATTACAACTGATGGAGGCAAAAACATGACTGGGAAAGATAAAGGAGTGGTCGATCTTGTGTCAAAGGCTGTAGAAAATGACGGTGGTTCAAAACCATTAGTCTTACATTGTATCATTCATCAACAGTTTTTGTGCGGAAAATGTTTGGATATGTCTGACGTTCTGAAACCAGTCATATCAACTGTTAATTTTATCAGATCTTTTGGGCTGAATCACCGACAATTCCGACAATTTATTGAAGAGATTGGAGAAACTGACTTACCTTATCATACTGCCGTACGCTGGCTTAGTTGTGGGAAAGTCCTTCAGTGATCGAAATTTTTTTGAATGAAAAGCATCGCCCTCTTACTGAATTATAAAACAACGCATGGCTGTGGAAGTTAGCATTCTATGTTGATTTGACAAAACATGTGAACGAACTGAATTTGGGATTGCAAGGAGAAAACCAGCATCTTCCTGATTTATACACTAATATCAAATCATTCCGGAAGAAATTGAGACTGTTTCAATCACAACTACGAAGTAAATGTTTTTCACATTTTAAAACATGTGAAATATTCAGCCACACTACTGAGACTGAGTTTCCTATCGATTTTGCAATCGAAACTTTGAGTGCTTTGAAGATAAATTTTGATACTCGTTTCTCGGACTTTAATGCCATTGCGAATCAAATTAAGATTTTTCAGAATCCTTTTGATACTGACATTGAAACCCTAGCCCCGGAACTTCAAATGGAAATGATTGATCTACAATGCAGTGATATAATTAAGAACAAATATCAAAACTCATCTTTGTTGGAATTTTATAAGAGTCTTCCACTGACACAATTTGATAATTTGCATAAATTTGCTCGTGGTCTGTTTTCTGTTTTTGGTACTACTTATTTGTGTGAGAAAACCTTCTCCAAAATGAAATACACAAAAAATGTTTACAGATCGAAATTAACTGATGAGCATCTTAAATCTCTTTTAATAATTGGTACAAGTAAAATAAGTCCACAACTACAAACTATTGTCAGTGGAAAATCTCAATTACATAAATCTCATTAGTATTTCATATGTCATTATGTTTGTTATAAGTTATGTGCTTATTTAAAATGTATAAAATATTAGTTGGATTCATTTCAATAATTTGTTAGTTATTATATACTGAAGTTAAATTTTCTGCATATTATACATGTCTTTACTCATTACAATTCTGTGTTTCTTTATCCAACTTATCACAAAAACAATAACAATAAGCCTACAAGAATGTTATGAGTTAGCGGAGTTAGCCCATGACCATATCAATGTAGATGTCATATTAATAATTATTCAACATAAAATTAGAATACTTCAGTAAACTAAATTTAATTTGCTATAAAAATTATTTGTTCTCTAAAAGGAGTTTTCAAGTATGCTAGCTCTCCGCGGGCCGGACAAAATCTGTCCGCGGGCCGGATGTGGCCCTCGGGCCGTAGTTTGGAAACTCCTGCTCTAAAGAACGATAGGAGAAACCACAATAAATCTGGCAAGGTTGCAGTGGTTGAGGTCATTTTCGCCATCTCCGCTCAAATAATATAATCTAATCTAATCTAAGAATAAACGAAACAAATACCTCTGTTTGAGACCAGCTTTTAATACGAAACTAATAAAAACGGCCTTTTCATTCACCTCTGTCTCAGAAAAAAACTGACCTAGAAATTTCCTTTTCAAATGTTATCCCAAGTCTCTTTGTATTCTACCTACTCCTTTTTTAACTTCTTATTAAAAAACGGAAAAAAATTCCCACACGACTTTCCCTGTCTCCTAAAAAATTGCTAAAAAGACCGTCGGAAACTTCGCGAAAATAAAGAAAAAGAAAATAAAAGTTGTGTGAGTTTAAGACAGTTTTGTTCTTTTGTGTTGGTTATTTTGATTCGGAGTTTTCTAGACCAGGAGAGATGTGTCATCTGTATGTATTTAAAAAGAAATGGCAAAAAAATTTTAAAAATGAGGCCACAATTTTTTAAAACCCCAAAGGGGGAAAAATTAACCTTTTTAAAAAACCAAAAGAAAATAAAAAATTTTTTATTTTAAATTTTTAAAATTTTTATAAAAAAAATTTAATAAAAATTTTTTAAAAAATAAAAAATTAAAAAACTGTTTTTTTTCCTTTTTTTTTTTTTAAAAAAATAAACCCCAAAAAACAAAAAAATTTTTTTCCCAAAAGTTAAAAAGGTTTTTTCCCAAAAAAAGGGTTTTTTTTTCCGTTTCTTTTTTAAAAAAGGGAAAATTTTTTTTTAAATTAAAAAATTTTTTTTTTTAAAAAATAATTTTTTTTTTCAAGGGGAAAAATTTTCCCTTTTTTTTAAAAAATGTTTTTTTTTTGGGGGTTTCCTTAAAAAGGGTTTTTTAAAAAATTTAAAAAACTTTTTTTTTTAATTAAAAAAAAAAAAAAGTTTTTTTAAAACCCCTTAAAAAAAACTTTTTTTAAAAACCCTTAAAATTTAAAATTTTTTAAAATAAAAATTTCATTAAAAAACAAAATCGGGGCCCAAATTGAAATAAAACCCCCATGGAACTAAAATAGTTTTGATTTGTTGTTGAAAAAAAAACCCAAAAAAACACAGAATATTTTTCTAAAATTTTATATAGGGAAAGGGCCCAAACATACCAAAAAAAAAAAAAAAAAATTAAATAAATAAATATATATATATATATATATATATATATATATATATATTTTAAAAATTTTTTTTTGGTTTTTTTCGGGTTTTTAAAGACAGGGAAAAAAAAACCCCAGACAACTTAATAAAATTTATAATTTATAATTAAATAGAACATTTTATCTAATTAAAAAAAAATTTAAAATAAAAAAAAAAAAAACCCCCCCCCTTCCCATAAAAAAACAACAGTTTTTACCAACAACAAAGATAATGTTTTTCCCAAAAAAAGATCAGTTTTTAAAAACCCAATTTTTAAAAAAGTAACGTGCCCCCTTTTTGGGTGCTTGTATCTGTTTTCGTTGGTTTTTTATTTTTTGTGTTCAAAATGCAATTTTTTTTATTGTTTGGGAAAATCCTGTATGTGAAATATAAATGTTAACTATAAGGAAAAGGAATTATTTAATGAAAACCCTAGAAACATTTTTATTATGAAAATTGTTGCAGACTACCACTACTACTGTTTGAAAAAGGCTAGGGTATTTGGAAAAAATCACAATTTAAAAAAAAAAAAAAAAAAAAAAATACATTTTTCTGGGAAAAAAATTTTCTTTTTTTCCACTGTCATTTTAAGGATCAAAACCCAAGAAAAAAAAATCTCTAAAAAAATAATTAAATTTACAGTCCAAAAAAAAAAAAAAATTTTAAAAAAATATATATATATATATATATATATATATATATATATATATATATATATATATATATATATATATATATATATATATATAACTATTTATTTGGTATGATCCTTTCCCCGATTTCCCACCAATATTTTTATTCAGTGGGTTTTATTATAAAAAATAAAAAAGGTAGGTAAATTTTTAACCTTATTTTTTTAGGTACAGACTAATTTGACATCAATGATCCGATGACGATATTAATCTACATTTTTGCTATTTTCAGACAATCTTTTCGACATTTGACAGCGATGACTTTCCCCCGCAGCCTCCCGCCCCCTCGGCTATCCCCGTGGGGCACCTGGACATGTCCGAACACACGGCCACGATGCTGACAAACACTCCCATTCACAGAACAGACTTGTCAGACGCTACAACTAAATATGCAATGGAAATCAAAAAAGAATCTGAGGTAAGAAAATTAAATAAGTGTGTCTACTTGAATTTTGGAAAACCCTATGGAAAACTTTTTATTAAAATTAAAAAAAAATGTTTTTTTTTAAAAAAAAAATTTTTTCTTTTACAGAATTATAAACTAGATACCGTCATAAATTATTAGTCTTTTTTTC
This sequence comes from Listronotus oregonensis, assembly GCA_019359885.1. Classification (NCBI taxonomy): domain Eukaryota; kingdom Metazoa; phylum Arthropoda; class Insecta; order Coleoptera; family Curculionidae; genus Listronotus; species Listronotus oregonensis. The sequence goes on along the minus strand of JAHBCN010023168.1, from coordinate 97 downwards.
AGATAAAAAATTTTAAACGTTTTGGCCCCTTTGACCAAGAACCTTTTTGAAATGGTTTCCCCCTCTAAGTGGGGGTCATTCCGGTTCGCATGAAGAG
>JAHBCN010023167.1:0-12892 GCA_019359885.1 Listronotus oregonensis | reverse complement strand
TTTTTATGTTTTTTTTTTTTTTTTTTTTTTTTAAATTTATTAAGTTCATAAATTAAATTCTTTGTATTTTCGTTTATATTATAAGGTTTTGTTTTTCTTACTTAAACTCTAATAATATATTGAGTTTAAAAGATAGTGCGAATTAATACCTATTTGTAAAAGTTTATTTGATAAGGCAATATTGTATGTTGGAAATAAATTGGTAATAGGTTTATTTTGATTTTGTCTCATGTTTGGCTGCTTAAATTTAAAAAAGAATTTATCTAGAAAAATAAGTGGACAGCTATTTTAAATTAAATTTTCTTTTAAAAATTCTTTTTCTGTTTCTAAATTTTGATTAGAACAAATTATTTTAATTCTATCTAATAAATTTTTACAAATCCGTTTTTACCATTATTGGGTAATTTAAGGTAAAATTAAAGTATTAGTTTGTATGTGTAGGTTTTCTCTAAATTTTGATTTTAAAGCCATAAACACCTTTTATATAAAAATCTCAAGAAATGTATATTTATATACGTCTTTTTTTTCTAAAGTAAAATTAATAATAGGTTTGTTTGTATTAAAAAAGTGGTGTTTTGAAATTTTTCAAAACAACTTTGATCTTATTGATAAATAGAAATTTAAAAAAAAATGCATGCGAAATTAATTATTTAAAAATAGGACTCTCTTGGGTTGTTTTACTAAAACTCTGTAATTGCTTAAATTGAACTCCTTGCGCTACAGCTAGTTAGGATTATCACGAATTATCTTGCTGAAATATTCATAACATTTTTTGATTGTTTTTTAAAAAACTGGCTTTAAAAATCACATTTTTTCTTTTGTATGGAATATCATACGTTGGGCAAATATCTATATACTTTGTTTTTTATTGCAGGAATAAACTTTATGATTTAAGTAATTCTACCGAAAAAGTCTTGAACATATTAGAAGAGTTAGAAGATGAGACACCAGTGGCGGAACAAGTAAAAAAATGTAGTGAAATTCAATTTATTCTACACCACCTAATGATGGCGCAGATACTGATCAGGACGACGCAGATAGTGATAAAGAATTTATTTCTAATATTCGTAAAGTTGGTAGAGATGTCCTTAGGGAACCGATGGAAATTGTTTTAATTCAAGATGGCGAAGTTGTTAATATAACTCATTCAGTAGACACCCATAGGGTATCGTCCGATTTGCTCAGACGACACCGAAGACTCCTCAGATCTCGAAGATATCGTGCAACTAGCAAAACGATTTAGACCCAAACTATACAAAAAAAAAAGAAAAGTAGACTATGGAAACAATTAGATTTAACACAAAACAAAGAAAGACTAAAAATTCCGAAAAACGATTTACCTGATTTTTGTAAAGAAATAAAAGAAAAAGGACTTGCACCTGTAGTCAAAATATTGTTTGATAAGGAATTTGTTCAATTTATTTGCGATAAATCAAGAAAACACGCAATTTCCAAAGGAGAGCATAATTTTTGTGTTTCCCCCAGGAAATTGTATGTTTATCTTGATATGCTATTGCTCTCAGGATTTACCAGAGTCCCTAATAGAAGAAATGATTGGGAAACGAAAGCAGGTAGCTACAACTGTTTAGTTAGCAACAGCATATCCAGAGGTAGGTTCGAAATGATCTATCGTTTTTTACATTTTAACGATAATTTAACATTAGACCAGGAAAACAATGTCTATAAAATACAGACACTTATTGACCGCGTCAACAAAGTATCTCAGGATCTTTTTTTAACCAAAAGGAGAAGACTTTTCATTTGATGAGGCTATGAAAGCCTATTATGGTTCACATAACCTAAAAAAATATTTGAAGAAAGCCTATAATAAGATGGATATATTAGGAACAAGTGTCCCCGAAAATCTTTCTTTGGGCTTTATACCTCCAAAATCCACAATATACCTGTACAAATTTTTAACTTACTGCCTTTGCTCAATAGTTTAAAGATTTATGATATCAACTGTATAGTAACAATCCTTAGGGATAGAGTAGAAAAAGCTCCTCTTCAAAATTTAAAAAAGTGTGATAGAGGAACATTCCATATACTGAAAGACAAGAACAGCGCTGTAACATTAGTAAGATGGAACAATAGTCACAAATGTAGAAGAAGAGAATATTAGTCTCTCCAAAGTGTTATGGCGACGATTGGTGGTTGGAAAAAAAAATCAGTTGTCTCGGTCCCACAGAGTACCGTAATCATCATGTATAACCAGGGTATGCGTGCGATAAAATGAGAGGTCTTTATAGAACACGGATAAGGTCAAAGAAATGGTACTGGCCATTAGTTCGATTTTGTTTCAATTGAGGAACACTGAATTTATGGATACTATATAGATACTGCTATCCCAAAGTAAGCTAGCACGAATTAATTAGAGATATAGTATTAGCTCTGTTGACCAGTCCTAAATATCTAGCTGGCCCTAAGCCCAAGCGTTCCAGACCAGTATTGACAGAAGTGCGGTTTGATAAAATCGATAATCTTATTAATAATCAATAAACAGAAAGAAGATGTGCCAATTGCGGGAGATGTACCAAGTTTCACTGTGTTAAATGTAATGTAGGACTTCGTCCTGCCACATGTTTCAGAAGCTACCATACACCTTTACAATAATACCTATTTTTTTCCCTACATGTTAAATTTAATTTAGTTTTTTAAACTATTTTGTAGTTTTATTTTAAACCTATACTTAGTTCTGTCCAGTGTATTAAATAGCATACGTAAAAAAAAGTATCATGTCAATTTTTTTTGAACTTTTGTCAAAAATATCCTCACAGGTCCCAAATAAAGGCAAATCCACTAAAAAACCCTAAAGATCAAAAAAAATTACTTGGGCACTATTGGGTTAATCTATTTTTTATTATTACGTTTGTTAATAATCTTATAAATGGCAAGGGCTTATTTTAAGCAACAAAAATGAGAATATTACAAATATTTTAAGTTAAAAATATCTTAATTTTTTGTTAATTTTATTTATATTAGGTGTAAGAAGTATGACCCTGAATCAAAACTTTGAACATTGTCCAAGATATGCGTCAGTTTTCTGCGCGAAGAATATGACCTTCTATAGGGAGCGCCGCGAAGCAAGAATATCAAGCTGCAAAACCATCGATACGAAAATATGACCCTTTACACTGGCAATTTTTATGGATATTTTTATTAAAACTAAGGTATTAACATATTTCTTATATTTTTTAACTTTTAGCAAGAGTGCTGTAAATTTAAAAACATACAAGCTTGCGTTTGTTACAGCAGTTTTTGGCGATAAATAACATACCCAAACCAGAAAGTTAATTAACGAATTCGAAACTTTTGCAACAATATTCTGACCGCTAATGGTTCCCAGGATGGTAAACCGCCGGCTCGAATTCGAGTTTTCTCGTTTTCTATTCTCATATTTCAAACATAAAAATACGACAGTTTAATTAAAACGGCAACGAAAAACTGTGTATAAGCACTTGATCGTTTAAATTTGCTAGAGTCGCAACCAGCAATAAAAAAATGTCGACTATATCTCAATACCGGTAATACAATCACACAGAAATGCTGCAAAGGTATTATTAAGCCTAATATATTTTTTGCCTCATAAATACTCATAATTCGGTAGGGTATGGCGGGGCTAGTTAAGCATAGGGGTAAGTTGGGCAACCGAAATATTTCAAATCAAATGGCGGAAGATAAGCGGTCGAAAAAGACGAGCCGTTCATCGCAGTATCGACCACCCGACATAAAGTTGCTTTTGGATCCATGACGCCACTATACATACAATATACATAGTCTAAGACGGCACACGACGAAGATTCTATAGTAGAGCGCGTGAAAATTTGAATTAGCTTGATATAAAGTGCTTACTTAATAATAATTATAATGGTTGATATTGATGTATTTTTATTATTATACAGGATGTCCCAGAAGTCGACGATCAAACTTAAGGAGGGAAAGGGGGAGGTGATTTGAAAAAAAATATATGTGGTTATCCAATTTATCTACATCCAATTTATTTATATTACAAATTAAACATAGGTACAAACATAAAATCCTAAATCTGTAAGATTAATTTTAAAACCTGGCTAGCTTTTAATTTAAAGAACACTTTTAAACCTGAAATGATAACTTAAATCTTTAAAAATTGTTTCAACAAACCTAAACATAAATCTGAGATAACTAAGTAGGTATTAATAAGTGTGATCAAAGCTGCTTTGAATATTTGGAACTCTTATATTATGATCTGACAATGCAAGTTTTACTACTTTAGTTTAAACATTTGATGGTTGGGAATAATCTAAGACTTTTCTTTTTTTGTGTGTTGTAAATGCTCTTGCCTGTGGTTCTATTTTTTCCAAAACATTTACTTTTTTCTTTACTACGAAATTTAATTGTTTTCTTGAGTTATAAATATCAAATATTTTATATAATTTTTTAGATACTAAGTTTGCTTTATGGTCTGTTAAGTGAATGTATTGTTAAGTCCTAAAAGTACTTGTATTTTTGAATTAATTTCTTCCTTTTTAGACATACTACTCTGTGACGAAGTCAACACTGGATCATACAGATTAATATCAGAGTTTGGATCATTTTTACTGACAAAGTTTGTTGCATTTACTTTAACATTTTTTAAAATACAACAAGCATGTACCTATGTGTTTGCCTATGTTAAAGTTTATGACATTATCTGGACAACTACATTTATAAAACTGCACAAAAATTGACATAAATCACACTTTAATTACAGAAACTAGGGCAGTTATCAGAAACTTTTTGTACCACTTAGCAAAGATTTAAATCTGTTGAAGAAAGTACTTCCCATCGTTATCCTCTTTACAGGTAATATTTTCCATAGGAATACCAACTGCTTTTGAATGGCCAGCTTTAATTTTTTAAATTTTGTTTGTATTTTTTTTGCTTTGAGATTTTATTAATATTGTCAAACATATTATCTCTTACCAAATTTATTAAGGCATTTATGGTTTTGTTAAGGCGTTTACATTTTTGTCCTTGCAGATAAAAATGCTTTATAGTTTTGTGTAAAGACTCTAGGTACCTATTTGGTGTAAATAGGTTTTTGAAAAATATTAAAAAAACTGAAATGTATCTGGATCTGAATTTAACTGACTTGTAAAGATATTTAACCCTTATAAAAAAACTTTCTTCATTTATTTCCTTTTAAAGAACTTTTAAAGTTTTAAGGACTAACAATTTTTTCTCTTTGTTAGCAATTTTATTTGAATTTTGAATCCAATTTCTATTAACATGCCATGTACATAATAAACTTCTTGATACTTTGCCCATAGTACATTCCAAAGCATTTAAAATGCAAGGTAGTCATCAGACATAAATATATCAGCTAAAATGAGCCCTACTTTATTCCATATACATTTAAAAAACAATTGAAATTGTAGTGTATCTGATTTAATAGAAAAGCAGAAAGCCGCTGGTACTCCTAATCCAAACTCATCAACAAACATTATGGTATATAACTGAAATTGGTATTGGTTTAAACCATGTGTCCCATCGATGCAAATCTTACTTTTTCCAAATTTTAACAAAGCATTTTGTTGAAATCTGTCATGATAATCAGAATAAAATCATTTACGTTAAAACCTTTCTGTGGTTTTTTACCCCATACATTTTCTGCATTAGGTCGTTTAAGAATAAGCGAAGAAGAAAGGGGAAAAATTGCAGGTATTTATAATCAGATAATATAGACTTATTTTTTTATTAAATTTCATCACACTTCTTTATATGAATTTATTAGCTAAATATTATTTTTACAGGAAAACTAGCACAAGGGGTAACAGTTGATAGAGTACTTTCTCATATAAGAGAAAATGTTCCAGAAGGCCAACTTGACAGGATTCATCTAGTAGAGAAGCAAGACATTAATAATATATTGAGAGATTTTTCTATTGGTTACCCAACCAAAATACACATGAATGACGCGATTACTGTAAAATTTTAGGTAGAAACTACTCTTATACTCTTATCAATTTTTTTAAATTATTAAGCAACATGTGAACAAAAAACGAAAAACAAATTATTGCAAAAGTGAGGTTAAATTTGACATTTGTAATGTCACGGATCCAAAAGCAACTTTATGTCGGGAGGTCGATACTGCGATGAACGGCTCGTCGAAAAAGAGGAACTTTTTGCGTTAGAGCTAGTTACGATCTGTCCATTGAGTGACGTACGTGAAAAACTAACGTTTTTGAATATTTCTTCTGTAAGTGTCAATTATTATCTGTGTTAAATTAGGAGGTTATTAGATTTTCATGAATTAAGTATATTTTTGATACCAACAAAAGGAAGTAGTTTTAATTTAGGTAGTTTTTTATTATCTCGCTTGTGTTTAAAATATTCTGTTTAAAATCATTTGGACAATTGCATTAATTGCAGCAGCGAAAACGATAATTGAGTTTATGATATCCCAATAATGTTTTTTTTTATTATTACCTTTATTGATAAATGGTAGAGTTTAAGTTAAAGATCTCTTGATTTTTTGTTAATTCTATTTATATTAGGATTCCTCATTTAAAAATAAAAAGTTATGTTCAAAATCCCCCTTTTTTGCCCCAAAAAAAACCCTTGAATCGCGAACATTAACCGAGACTCGTGTCAAATTTCTGCAAAAAGAAATATGACTTTCTACACTGGCAATTTTACGATTACGTCCATTATAGGCCACAAAAAATGACATCGAATGGAAAACTCTGCAAACACTGACCTTCATATGGACCGGTAAAGGGTGTTGGATGCGCGGTTCAAAAGTTAGGTTTTATGGGCGAAAAAATGTGTCCGTGCGCCGTGGCTAAGTCATCACTTAGGGTCTTAAAACATGCGCAAAACGGACTAGCAGATCGATTTTGTTTAATTTTTTCCGTACTTTGTTTTGAGGGAATTTTTTTAATTTGACCGCTTGTGTGAGATTTTTTAGTTTTTGGACTGGGTTATTTAGTGATTTGTAATAGAATTTCTATATAATTATCGATTCTAAACAAGTTTTACCGTTTTATTAACTTGTGTTTTATTAGAGTAAAGTGGTTGTGTATTTCTTATTAAAAAAACTAAAGTTAGGAGCTTATTTACAGGTATTTTTAATTTGTAATAATATTAACATATTAAATCTAAAGCAATATTTTATTTTGTATATCATGTCAAATATACCAGAATTGTTTTTAGTTATTTCATTGACCAAATTAACTTATCTAAAAAAATTGTTTTAAACCATTACTTATGTTAAATACAGATGTACTTCTATAAAGTCTTAAGTTTTAATTTCCTTGTTTAGGTCAGAATTATTAATGTTTCGCTTAGTTCTTTCCAAGAAACAACTATACATGGGACGTGTTAATAAGTCACGAGGTTTATTCTGCCATATACAAGAACTTAAAACACTTACAATTCGGACCTTACTAAAATATGTTTATTTTTGTTTAAAAATAACACTTAAACAAAATATATAATACACTGGTTACAGAAACCACGGTTACTGGTTTTTTGAACCAGTGAAACAAATTGGTTTGATTAGGTGTTATTTTTAAACGAAAATGAACCTATTATCCATTGTCAGCTCCTTAAATTCCTTTTGTTCTTCTAAATGTTGGGAATGCGAATGAACATGACTTTGTGGCTTATCTAAAAATGAACTTTTTTTTCATCAATACGGATTTTTGAAACACAATCATAATTGAAAAAAATCACTACAATTGTTTATTTCGGATTAAAAAACTCCGAACAAAAAAATGTATTGCATTAATCTAAAAAGTCATTTTTGCCCGGGGCACGTACCTGTGCCGCTTGAAAAGCGAACTTTTTGAAAAAGAAAGAATAGCGGATAACCTTTCTCTCCCCCCCAACCTGCTCATTGGTCAGTAAAAGAAATATATATAACCCCGCTCTGCGTGCTGATTGGTCGGTTTTTCCGTCAAACGGCAAGGCTGCCGCTTATAGTAAATATATGCTCGTTTTGTATAAATACATTTAAGATGTTTACAATATTCTTTTCTTGCTATCCAAAACATAAGTCTAAGCAGAAAAAGAGTTTTTTGTACCAACATTTTTTAACTGACATAAAACCGTAATGTCGAGTTAGCGCTTAATTGATTCTAAGTCCGGCACTGGTCCTGCTTTTTAAATACGCATGCTAAATGACACTATCGTTTGTTTAGTGCGCGCTAGCACAAACTTGCCATAAATGCAATTAGCCATTATATATTTAAAGTTAAGTAATCTATGGCTGCAAAGCGCGAACGTGAAGTAGCTAAACCATCCACACTCGCGCTTTGCGACTTTCGTGCGTTTTCGCGCAGCAAGCAGAGAGCCGATTTTAAATGTGACTTATTAGAAATTTACTACTATTGGCAAGGTGCGAAGTATATGGTGGGAAGAGCTGAATCGATTGCAGCGGGTTTTATAAAACTATTAAATAAAAATTAATAAAAAAATCCCCGAATAATAGTTTGTAGTGCTTAAATGTCTATACTGGCAGAAATATTTTCTTCAAATTTTATACATTTTCAATCTAGTTGGAAATTAGAAAAAAAGGTCAAAATGAATAAATGCATTTGAAAAAAGTAAGGCCGAATGACGTTCGGGTTTCGAGGTTAGGCGAACTTTCAAATTTGACGTAACAAGAAGAAAAACTTACGTTATGTTCCTTCTTTTCCTGAAGTTTTTTAATGATTTGTGAGTTTTTAAAAGAAAAAAGTTTTTTTTAATAGACTAAGTAGTGTCTGTGTAGTCTCCTGTGATTATGAATAGGGAAAATGGCTATAAAGCCTTCAAGTAAGTAAGAAAAAGCCCTAGACTCGTAAGTTTTCAGGTCATTTTTACCTTATCGGACAGTTTCCGATTTTCGTCAAAAGGGTTTAAAAAAAAACTATTCATCAATTTGAAAATAAATTATTTTTTTAAAAAACCTGTTTAATATGCTACATTTTTAAATATATTTTTATATTTTATACTGCATTTGTAATATTATTTAACTGTCATTTGCTTACTTACACCGGATAACCTTATTCCCAATAGTTCCGAAAACTTTTTTTTTATTACACCTTTTATACTTACTTTCTAAGCTTTAAAATTGTTTATTCACCATTGATATTGTACTTCACTTTTACAGTGCTGAACAACGAAAAATAAATTTATATATCATACACGTAATCTTACAACTCTTTCATGGATTGGAAGCATGATTTAATGCAGCCGTCAGATGTCGTTGTCATCGCGCACGGTGCCAATACAGAGTTTTAGAAATTAATAAATTACTTACTTATCAAAATGCATAACAAGCAATTTTGACTTATCGTTAGGAATCTATGATCGATCAAGTAGAAAACTACTTAACCAGATCCGTCCTAACCTACGTGTCTATTAAATTATTTCTTGGTTTACACACTTTTTACTCAAGTGGGGTAGTATAGGAATTTGCCCATTCTAATATGTTCCAATTTTTCCCAAACTCTTTAAATTGGGAATTATTTTGATTTATACAATACAGTCTTTGTTGTTGGGATCGAAAAATTATTATTATTTTTAATTTGGTTACTTAATCTATCTCAATAACTACGAGGATGGTTTGAAAAATTCTCGGTTTAACAATAAAGCCAATATTTACAGTTTGATTACTGTTTTGATTTTCAAAGTTATCCTCTTTTTATTCAGTGCAGTTACTACGAGAATATTTTAAAGCCCAATTTACTCATTTAATTTATTTTTCTTTCTGGGTTACCAGCAGCAGCAAATATTAAGGGCTGCTATATTAAAGCCAACCATAATTTAACTACACGTTTTGATAATAAATAAAATATAAAAACGGAATTTACTAAAATCGTATAAACGCACACATATAACATAGGCAAACTTATACACCATAGAAAAGAGAAATTAATTTGCTATTATGTGGTGTTAAAAATAAAGGGCTCTTCATTTAAAATAACAAAGTTATTGCATTTAATTTCGAGAAAAAGTAAAATTATCTAAATATATATATATATATATATATATATATATATATATATATATATATATATATATATATATTAATATATAAATAATATATATATAAAATAAATATATATATATATATATATATATATATATATATATAAATATTAAAATAAAAATATATATATATATAATATATATATATATATATATATATATATATATATATATATATATATATTATATTTTTATTTATTATATAATAAAAAATTTTTTAAAAATTATTTTTTATATTATTTTTTAATATATAATATTTAAAATAAATTTAATAATATAAAAAAAAATTTTTAAAATTTTTTGTTATTTTAAAAAAAAATTAAATATTTTAATAATAAATTTAATATAAAAAATATATATATATATATATATATATATATATATATATATATATATATATATATATATATATATTTTATATTATATATATTTTTTTTTTTTTTGGGAATAAGTTAATAAAGCAAATGGTGGAAGTTTTTTGCTTATTGATTGTGCTTTTTCAAGCGTAAGTATCTAAAAAATAGAATTAAAATCAAAACATAATTAAAACAGAGCATCACACAATATTTTTACAGTATTAAAAGATTAGTGTAAAACATAAAACGAATTACAATTTCAAAATCAACATTTAAAAAGTTCTAACTTAACCCAAAATCAGGTACATAATAAAATTAATTTAAACAGGATGCCTACCTTGGGTTCTGATAAAATTTTTCAAAAAAATTTTTAAAATCTATGTCCGTTTGATTTATTTTTTATTTTATTGATATTTTTTTAAATAAAGGAACCAAAAAAGAGATAAAGGCTTTGCATATTTTTTTTCGATATGCTGTATATAGGGAAGTGGTCGTGTTTTAAATATTGTTTATACAGTGTGATAAGTGTAGTAATATTTGATTGTAAAACATGTATGGATTTATTAAATTAAAATAGATTTGACTAAGATTGTTAATATCTTTTTTGTCGTTGACAGCTTCTTTTTCTTTTTTTATTTCGATCATTTCTTTGCCATATATTGATGGTCTTTCACAAAAAATAAAACACATTCTTTCCAAGTATAACGTGGTTGCTTGTCATAAAGCACATATTTTAGTAAACTCGTTATTTACACCTTTAAAAGTCCAATACAAAGAAAAAAAAGTCAAAACCCAATTTACTTCATTCCATGCCTAAATTGTCCTAAAAAATATATTGGAATGACGACACAATGCTTAGAAAATAGACTTATTGGATCCAAATATACCAAAAAAGCTTAACTGCCTACATAAACACGAATCTCAAACAAAGCGAATTTAATTTAAAGAAACTAAAATATGTCACAAAATTTAATTACAAAACCCACAATCAAAGAAATGATCAAAAAAAAAAAGAAAAAAAAGCGAACGACAAAAAAGATATTAACAATCTTAGTCAAATCTATTTTAACTTAATAAATCCATAAATGTTTTACAATCAAATATTAATACACTTATCACACTGTATAAACAATATTTAAAACAGCGACCACTTCCCTATATACAGCATATCAAAAAACAAATATGCAAACAGCAAGCCTTTATCTCTTTTTGGTTCCTTTATTTAAAAAAATATCAATAAAATAAAAAATTAATCAAACGGACATAGATTTAAAATTCTTTTAGTTATAAAATGTATCAGAACTCCAAGGTAGGCATCCTGTTTAAATTAATTTTATTATGTACCTGATTTTGTGTTAAGTTAGAACTTTTTAAATGTTGATTTTAAAATTGTAATTCGTTTTATGTTTTACACTAATCTTTTTATACTGTAAAAATATTGTGTGATGTTCTGTTTTAATTATGTTTTGATTTTAATTTATTTTTAGATACTTAGCTTGAAAAAGCACAATAAATAATGTGCAAACGTTGCAATAAACTTCCACCTTTTTTGTTAACCTATTACCAAGAATAAAAAGAAATTTATAAATAATGGTTAAAAAAAATAAATATATATATATATATATATATATATATATATATATATATATATATTTATTAACAAATAATTCATTAATTAATAACCAAATAATGTCAATTAAAAACTAAAATTTTGTACATTATTAAATTATCTTTATTATTCACAAACAAGTTTTTTAAAACACTTCTTTTAGTTAAAAAATAAAAATAATTCCATATAAAAAAATGGCAAAAACTAATTAACTATGTTGTAAAACATAAAACATTATATCTCTCTTAAATTTTAATAAAAATAACTTTATTTACGCTTATTTTATAGGTTCTGACCTTAGCTATCGTTTTTAAAGAGCAATAGCAATGTCTATACCTATCTTGCCTTAGAAAAAAGTTAAAGACCAAAATCCAAACAAAAAATATAATACATTTTTTATGTTCATTTTTTGCGTTTATTTTCCATGATTTGCCAAATACGCCTCTTCGATATAAACTTTTATTCTCTACAAGAAAGCTTTTTACAATTTTTTTAATGCGTAGACCTTGAGATAATTTAGAATTTGTAAAAGTATAACCTTCTAGTTTTTTTATATTTAGGCACCCAATAACCTTAATTGGTCATAAAATCGATTTCAAAAAGTTCCTTATTTAAAGTGGTAGTCAATGGCCTAATATTATAGAAATTTATTTTTATTATTTTAGGGGATATAATAATTTTGTGACATGCAATTTTAGCTTGCCAACTGGCCAACAAGTACAATTAAAATACTGCATATTGTGGTCAGTTTTGAAGAGATTCCTTTAATTATCTTTAACTGTACCATTTGTCACGGCACGATTATTATAATCCATTCTAAATATTTCGTTGTTGGTTGCATTAATTGGTAGTTGCCAATTAAAATTACTACAGAATTTCGTATAAAAGTAGTTAATCTCTTATAGTAAACAGTGCACATTTTGGTTTG
>JAHBCN010023166.1:0-12756 GCA_019359885.1 Listronotus oregonensis | reverse complement strand
TAATAATTTTTTGAAATTTTTTAATTAATTTTTTTTTTTTTTACAAAATTTGTTGGAATTAAGACCTTGAGACAAATATATCCCAAAATTTTTCAGATATACCTTTTTAATATATTTGTTTACATTTAACTCCTTAAAAAATACCTTAACACTCATACTTATAATCTATCAGAATAGACCTATGGTCCCAACAAATTATTACATTAAACTTGATTTGATTTTGTTTCCGCGTTGTTTTAATTTGATTTTTTTCACATTTAACCTCTTAAAAACTAAATTCACGTACGCCTATGACTCACAATCAAGGAAGTTTAAAGGTGTATGGAAGCCCAATGCTATGGCCCATTCGATCAAAAAATGTCCAGCCCAGTATGAAAATAACTGTCAGAGTTGGCCCCGCCGATTTTGCGCAATAACGAAATTCCACGAAATAATTTAATGTGTTGTTTACTTACACACTGATAAATCAGTGTGTAGTTAGGCAACACATTATATTTTTATAAGAGCCGTATTAGTTTCGATTGTTTTGCTTTGTGTGAGTATATTTTTGGTTAAGTTTTGGATTGATAAAAACCTTCTTATTTTAGTGATTAATGTTTATTAAATTGCGACAATAATTTTGTGTTTATTGTTTGTTACTTATAATATCGTAACAAAATGACTAGAGGTTGTATGGTTTTGTTTTGCAAATCTAAGGGTAACATACCCGGATTTTTTACTTTGGGGTTAGTATTTCTTATATTTAAATTAGGTGCTTTTATGACGTAACGTAGGTAACCGAATAAATAATAATATATCAATTATGAATAATAGAAATGAAAATTTCATAGGAAATAGCAGTGAGAAAAGTAAGGCAATCTTAACTATCTTTTAGATGATTTCCACAATGTTTGTGTATTTTGTGGATTATTAAAAAGAAAAAAGGTTTTAAATTTGGGTACTTTTATTTCATTTAATAATTTAGTACATTCTTTTAAAGGATCAAAATTATTAATTACTGGGAGACCAGGCAAATTTTAAATATAAGGTCCCTCCAATTGAATGAAAGGAAGTACAATTTTATGTTAAAGTTCCTTTTTGCTTTTTCTGTATTTGTTTAAAAGAAATTAGATTTTTGGTTTCTTAAACTTACATTATCAACTTTTTAAGCTACATACTGTAGACACATAATATTTAACGGTTACTGTTACAATGGATACCTAGGTACTAAAGGTTACTAAACATTTTTAACCACTGTTATTCTGTCTCATAAATGTTTGTTATTAGTGAAAAGTATATGCCTAAAAAGCAGTTATAAAAATTTTCACTTTTTAATGTACAACCACAATCTTAGGATTAGATTAAACTCATTTTCACTATCTTGTCCTTCTTTTATCACAAAATTGGTGATAAGTACATGAAACTATCATATAATGTTTGAAATTTATTTTTAAAAATTGTGTTTTTATTTATTTACAAAGATTTTTGGTAAAAATACAAAACTCCCAAAAATATCGACCATTTAAATAGAAGGCTGTAAAGTGGCGCCATCTATTCTTTCCATATTATATCAGATGATATAAAATCCAATCTCGAAATCCAATGTTACACAATAATTTTAAATATTCTATGGTAGTATCGTTTAATAACCAACAATTTTGTGCAAAAAATAAAAAAAACAGTGAATGCTTGAATTTGACATTTGATGATGTCAACTTTATAGATAGTAACAAAGAATTATGGAAATCGGACTCTGACCTACTATTCATTGCGCAAAATCCGCGGGGCCAATCCCCGATTCCCTCTGCCCTGCACGCCTGGACAATTTTGTTCTACAGTATTGGGCTTCCATACACCTTTAAACTTCCTTGCTCACAATTCGATGGAATAAAGGATATACCGAAACGGTTTTTATATCAAATTTGATTTAATTTTTTTACATTTTTATCACTGCGAGACAAAAAAATTGACGACTCGCTGAAATATCATTAAAATAAAACACGTTTTTTGTGATCTAGGGGCCAAAAAACAACAAGGAAATGACAAAATAAATGAATCTGGTAAAACAATACTTTCCCTATTTTATACCGGTGTTACAATACATATATGTTAAAATAATAGGAATGTAATAAAGTAAAAATAAAAAAATAAGCTTTGGCGATTTTTATCTCTTAAAAGGTTCTTTATAAATATTAATTAAAAAAATACTTGTTTAGGAAGGGGTTTCCCAATAATAACCAGAGATGTTCAAAAACAGAGAAGACAGAATTCACAGCCACCATTTAGTGATGCTTATTTGTCAGGGATGCCTAGTAAAAGAAGAAAACTTATTAATAACTCTAAACCTCAAGGAAGTCTTCCACAAGTTATATCTGGTAAGTAAAATTTCAACCGCAAAATTTTAACTATTTATATAAAAAATGGTCACCTTTAAAACGTAAGGTTTGGTACGGGCAATTTTATTTTTCTGCCTACATTAGCAAGATTTCTAGAGAAATTTTGACCATGCACGCAGGTAATACCAAAATCTTTGAGAACTCAATGAAGCCACAAAATAAAATTATATACAGTGCATTCATTGTTCCCCTACATAAACATAATCACATCTGAACTTTAAGTAATAAAATTAAAGAAATATACTTTGTTATAAGTCACTTTTAATAATATCATGTGTTTGGCCGTGACTGTATTTCGTAGTTCAACTACATCTTAAAGAAGTAATAAAAACTAAAATTATTTTTCTTATAAATACAGTAGTGGCTGTAGGTACGGAAACTTTTACATTTTAAAATAACAGAAAAAGTTGATATGTGGTATTTCAAATAATATAAAGCAGTGGCGGCTCCTCCTTAGGTTTGCAGGTTTGCTAACCCCAAAAGGTTTAAAATAAAATTTTAAAAATATATATATTAATCATTACATAGTTACAGATTTTTTAAAAATTTATTCGAACATCTGTATTTATTGTTTTATTAATGTTATCTCGAAATAACAGCCAAATTATTAAAAAACTTAACTGCTGTCGCTAAAATATCATTAATTTAATCGCGCGTCGCGTCGCGTCGCATCCTAGAAGCCGATGCCGATGCGATGGTTGCAATCAAAATGCAAACCCAATTGGATTCATTACGAGTAAGCGTAAGTATATGGAGTTGCCTATCTTGGCATTGGGCGCTGAATTTAGTCTCATAAGCGGCATGAGGTTTGCAGTTCCACTGCAAACCTTTATATCGCAGGCTGATTTACGATTTATTGAAGTATAATTTGTTATTTTGGTTATATGTGTAACATATGTAGCTACTTGTATGATTTTTATTACAGTTTTTGTATGTCTATTTATTTACATTAAGTTTATTGTGGTTATTTATTAATTTTTTTAAAGAACCATAGAATTGCAACCCCTTACTTTTTAACCCACGAGCCGCCACTGATATAAAGCAAAGAAATGTTGTTCGGTATTTTTTTGTGATAAGAACAGAGTTTTTGTGGTCAAAAGTTTGAAAACAGTGGCGGCGTAAAGGAGGGCGGTCCGCCCTGGCTGCCAAGCAGTAAGGGGTGACAACTCACGCGGCACTCGCGTAGCTAGTATATTACAGGGTCTTCATTAATGTCCGTAAACCACGTGACCAAAAATGTTGCGTGTTGCCTATTCAGAGGTTGCAAAAATTTAATAAAATATCCCTAGCATTATTCATTGGCGCCGTGTATTTTAAAATCGATTTTAAATGTCAAAAATATTTTGCTTTTTTAAGGTTAGAAAATTTACCATTTATCATTTTTTTAAGTAATCGTAATTTGAACCAAGTTATTACAGCCTTTTTGGATAATTTTTGTATGCATTTAGTTTTGAGTCTCTTGTTTGTCAATAATTTAATTTTCTAGATTTAGATAGAAAAAATGTTAGTTAAGGAAACGAAGTTATGCACGAGGGATTTTTTGTGCAGAAAGATGGATTTGAATGCATTTAATTCGTATCAAGGTCTACAAACTTTGTGAACAAATGTAATTATTGAAAAATGAAGAACTGCATTTCTGCATTAGAAAAATTCATTTTTAAATTGCATTTTAAGGTTTACAATCATAAAAAATTTACAACTAGGTAAAAAAAGGGCTTATGTAGCAAAATTATCTTCTAATTATTTATTTTTTAAAGCCAAATCTAGTAATCCATTTATTTTAATGCCCATTTTTTATTATAAATATAGAACTTTAAAACAATTTTATTAAGAAATGTTAAATTTTTACAAGCTGGCAACAGAAAGTATCGACTTTAGTTACGTTACGTCCTTTTCTAATGTCTGACCGTTAGTTCGTGTTTATTGTGTTATCTTTACTATTCCTAAATCCATGGTGTTTTCTTTATGGAGTTTTGAAAGTTCATACATTTTAGGTGGTATAATTGTTTTGGTTAGTTGTGGGAAGTTCAAAAAAATGGTCTAAACGTAATCAAAATAATTAAAGAACACAAAAAAACATATAACACTTTTTTTTACATTTCCACTGACCTAAAACCAAGAAACCAAATATATATTAAAGTGTTACAACGATTAAAAAACTACATTTCATTTGTATTTAAAATGTGGGTTTTTATTAGGTAGCATAATTATGTAATAAGCAAAATAATTTTAGTTTGTTATTACACGTCTCGAAGATGTAGTCGAACTTTGAAACAGCTGTAAGGCCAAACAGACTATCTTGAAAGTGACATAACAAAGCACATTTGTTTTTTTTTAATAATCTAAAACGTAAGGTTAAAAGCAAGAAGAAATTGGTATAATTGTAACAGCTTATCCAAAATGGAAATATTTAATTTCAGGAATATTTTAGTCAACCAGTGTGAAGATTAGCAAACTACATATTACACATACACTCATTAAGACAGAAAAATCATATAACGTATTCAACAATCAGAATTGCCAATAAAATTCGAATTTATCGTATGATGAAAGGTTAAAAATATCAAATCGTTAGTATTAAAAAGAGACTACTGAGAGGAATGCTTACTATTTAATACACTTTGTACTATTTTTCTGTCTTAATGTCAAATTAATAACGATGATAGCCTCTTTTTTTATCTTCATGGCAGCTTACGAAGGCTTGTATAAAGCTCAAGTACTATGTAGTTTAGTGCCGGGTTTTAAGATGTTTAACTTATTTTTTTCTCAGGTTCTGTTAAGTATATCCAGATACCTAAACATGCAGATAATGCATGCAAATTACTACGAGGTTATAACCGAAAAACCAACATCTAATTAGAACACTTCAAAGCCCCATTTTAAATTGCAAAGAAAACTCAGAGTCGACTAAATATATTTTATAATAAATAAATCCTCCACAAAATACAGAACTTATCTTCTTAAGATTTTGTTGCAGATTTTAAAAGCTTTAATCCATTATATGAAAGAAATATAGAGCAGTTCATATCGATCGATAGGGTTGAGCAGACTCAGGCTCTATACTCCGGAAGCAAGACCGAAGTGATTCCTTTATATAAAGATTTTGGCGAGTACTCAGCAACGGCTTTTAAAAACATAAATCCGCCACAAAATATAGAACATATTTACCAATATACGCTTAATATAAAAGATTTTTGCATTTGTTTTAGAGAGCGTTCGTCAAGCTGTAACAGCGACGGGCCTTACCACGGCAGCACCTTTGGAAGTTGTAACTCAGGCTGCAGGTCAATCATCTGAAATTCAAGCTGCATACAGAACTTTGCTTCGGTCTACAGTTCAAGCTAATTTAAGAGAAAATGAAGATTTTACCCCTGAGCGATTTCCAAATACGGCAAAATATTTTAATGGGTCTCCCCCAATGACTTGTATAGTAACTCCTTAGGCACCTAGTTTCAAATATTACTTATTTAATATTAATAATTGACTAATACATGTATTACATTACATTAGATAATATGAGTTTTTAGTTTTTTGATTTTAATACATAATGTTAAAGAATGTTTTAAAATCCGACAGAAAATATTTTAAATAAAATATTTTTGATTGACATACATTTCACTCAGCACTTGTCTCTGAGCGAATATAATGAATAAGGATTATTCTTTATTAAATCCAAAACGCATTTTCATTTCAACATCAAAAGTAAATAGCTTCGTAGTTATTTTGTAATTAAAATTTGGAATAAAAATAAATATCTATCTATATACAGTTTTTAAAATGGATGCTAATATTATTGTATTTGAATTCGACTTGTTTACACAGGATAAAAATTTTCCGTTTTTAGTAATTTGGCACATGTTAGCTAGTCAATAAGTGAAATGTAATTTTTGCTTCCCAGAGGCAAAACTAAGGTTTTACCTTTTAATATTAATAAATAAATAAAATTACTTTTAAATGTTAAAAATTTATTAGAGTATTATTCTACATTGTTAGGTTTTTCAAGAGTACTAAATATACTAAAGTTAAAAAGTTTATCGTTTTAACTTTAGATATTTAGGACTCTTGACAAAGCCCTAAAAGGCGAAACCATTGTATGATATACTTAATTTATGACTGTTTGTTGGTTTTATCCGCCCCAGTACCTTAATTTAGGAATTTTCGTTTAAATACTGTTTTTCTCCTGTTTGCTTATTGGTTATTGTCCCCTTCACCCGAAAGAGAAACCTGGTTAACTTGAGACCACCAACTCTGCAAGGTGAAACAATACCATTTGCAAAGAAGCTAAATATCTGGGGTTGATCCTAGATAGCACTCTTAGCTGGAATTCGCATCTAGAAAAAGCCATCCGTAAGGCGACCCTATCTTTCTGGACATGCCGCAGAATCTGTGGCAAATCCTGGGCATGCAACTACAACAGACAATGAGCTGTTAGATTAACTGGAGAAAGCATCGATTTGGCATAAGCGTGGCATCATAAACGTACATTCTAAGGTCTGTCGAGCGATGAATGAACCTCTGTACTCAAACAAAAAAATCCCCCATGGCAAAAGCGTGGCTGCCAATTATTTTTCTGTTTCATTTACTTGATAGTATATTAAATATATTTTATTAATTTGTTCTTAAATTTACATCAAATTAAGCTCTTTTTGTATTTTAAACTGTGAATATATTTGTTATATTTTTATATAAAGTATTACACAGAAAATTGATGAAAAATACTTTTTTTGTTTTTGGACTGCACAAAAAAGGGACAACGAAACAGCATTTTTCGTAGAGGCGTACTTCAGCCAACCATAATAGTAGTTTTTGGGGCCACCTTGTTGTTTCAAGATGACACATTAAATATTTTTTAGTATTAATTTTTGTTGTTGTTTTTAGGTTATTTTGTGACAATTGTGTAAATTTTTATTTTTGGTAAGTATTTTAATAAAAAAAAATTAAGGGAGTGCCAAGTTTTAAAGTGACGGATATGATTCCTGGATTATCATTTCACAAGTAAGTACAAACTATGCTTGTACCATTCTACCCCAATAATAAACACAAAACATTTTGGGCGCAACTCTTATTGTGTTTATGAATAAAATGTTTCCCATCTATGCTGTCAGCTCATTGACAACAGATGTACTGGCTATGGGTAATAAGAAAGATCACATATGTGGCATGGTGGCGGAAGGGGGGCAGCAGCGGCTACCCAAATTATCTAGCCTACAGAGACAGGCCTGCCTAATGATCACGGGCGTGGCTCGACACCAACCGGCCGGAAACCCCCCTAGGGCTGCCCCCCCTGCATATCTACTTGGGAGAGAGGCGGGGGGAAATAAGACCTACAAGCGGGCGGTCAATGGAGACAACTCCCCCAGGAATGTCCCGACCTGTGACAGACTGGGGAATCCCCAGACATAATGCCTACAGCAACCAATTACAACCCCGGGCCCACAGGGGGTGATGGCTCCAAAACCAAGGACGGGGTTGGAGCTGGAAATTTTGGACAGAGGCCGAGGGCAGAGTTTTCCCTTTTGCCTGGGCACTTTGCAACCATATTTCAAGCGGAGGTATTTGTATTGAGATGTGTGCTAGATGCTGGTTGATGGCACTGCCCCGTAAGCAAATTAAAAAATTTTCGATAGTCAAACACTCTTAAGGCTCTTGAATCCAGCCGGTAATTGAAACCGTCTGGGAAATTTCAAGGATGCGCTACCCCGGGTCAAAACAATAATGTTACACTACTGTGGATACCTGGGCACACCAGCCTAGAGGGTAATGAACCGCAGACCTCCTTCCAAAAAAGGGGGGGGGACAAAAATTACAGGGGCCCGGGAAACCGGGGCAGGGACACGGGACACTGCAGATTAAAAAAACATGCACAAGATCGGCCTAGGGAGACGCCGAATGCCGCATGTGCATGGAGGGGATGAATCGGCAGAACATCTGTGGTCGGGCCCGCCGACTAAGATTGCAATCCTCGGGAATGACACCTTGTTGCCGGGGGGGTGAAAAAATTTTCTCCCCGGATCATCAGATTTAAGGGTCGGACCTGGTGGGAGAAATATGGTTGACCACAATAGACGGATCGGCCCGGGTGGAAGGGTGTTATACCCACTCACTTTAAACCTACCTACCTACCTACCTGTTTGCTTTTTATTAATTCAATTTTTTTGTATTTTTATTATTATAATTTTACTTTGATTTTGGGTTAAAAAACTGTTTTTATTTTTTAAAAAATTTAGTTAACCTTTGTTTTAAATTTTAAACATTTAAAAGCAATTATTATTTAAAAATGTTTCCCCAAAAAATCAGCTCCGGGTAGCATACGGCATATTTAACCCCCTTTTTTTACCATGTTGGTTTTTAAAAAAGTATAATAAAAAAAAGTAAAAAATTTCCCTTTTAGTATGGGTTCGAGTTACACCCGGGCTGAACCGGGGTATTCTTTGAATGTAGTCAGAGAAGTGTAATGGGGACAGGTGTAAATGTAAATTCCATTTAATGTCTGCATCGTTCATTTACATTGCGAAAAATCTAGATATACATAAGAAAATATAATTATTAACTTACAGGATCACAAAATATTTGGGGGGTTATAAATGTACTAGGCCTGGCCTCTTGAATAATATACTCTATAGAAAGTTTTGACATGTGTTCTGGTTTATGTAATAACCCATAAGACACGGCCCCCCACTTGGTGTGGCTCTAGTAGACCTTTTGAGCTTCAAAGAAGTACTAAATACTAAAAATAATCCTCTCGAAAGGTATAGGTTTCAATAAATGCAGTTCGACGAATTAATTGAAACTGGTTTCTGTCGGGCACCCAAATGTATCAGATATGTGTTTTTGGTCTCAGTTCGCCCGTTTATTTGTGTGTTTAAAAAAGGCGTTAGGGACAACCCTACAACGTCGAAAATATACTCACGGCACTTCTAAAGATAGAGTTTTGTTTTAAAAGTTTAAAACAGTGTAAATATATTATTTTTAGATAAATAAAAATAACTCAAAAAAATTTATAGAAGAGACAGTAAATCTGTTCAAATGGTTTAAGTAACCCTATACAGATACTCATTCTACCTAGGTACTCTTTATTACTTACGAATCGCTTCACTTACAGGTGATTGCAAAGATTGTCAAATTACTGTCAGTTTTATCCGGTTAAAGCTAGCCTGGCATCACTGATCTTAAAACGACATGACTTTAGGTATTGTTCTACCCGTTATTTGATGACGTCATTAGAAACTCCGCATTTAAATAAAATTATTTATCTAATCTAATTATTTTCATAAAATAGTAAAGGAATTTGATAGTAATCGGCAGTGGCGTAGCTAGAAGTTATGGGGCCTCGGGGCAAAATTTTATTGGGCCCCTTTTAAGTTTAATTAAAATTTAATTAAAATATAAGCAAACAGTAAAAATTTGTACCTAACTGAAATAAAAAAATATTCTTTTTAAAAATAGTAAACATGGATATGATACAACAAAATAATTTAAATATATTTAAGTAATAGGTAATAGGTACATAAAATATAGTGAACCAAAATAGAATTAATTTTTTTTTTGCTTTTAAATTTGAAACTCAATAATTGTCTTTTTTAAATCGAGATTTTTGGCTTCGTCATTCTGGTTTTGGCTTACATAAAGATCTTTCAACACTAGTGGTTGTTGCAGGCAACGTGAAAAATAAAAGAAACATAAAACATATTTCGCCTAATTCACTTTCAGGTATGCAAATACTTACTTCAAAACTATAATAAAATATTTTTAACTGTTAAATTTTCTTTAGGGTCTGTTTTACAAATATTTTTAAATTAATGTATTGAAACAATATCTTATTTAAATCAAATATTTCGGAATATTTGTTATAAATGGCCATACATTTATTTCTAAAGCATGTTTCGTCAGAAATTAATGTTTTTTGGAATAAGTAAATCGAATAAATTTTTAAATTTTTTTTCATGCTCTCTAATCTCTTAGAAATTTGTCCCAAAACACGGTCAGTAACTAAATTAAAACATTGACTTTAAATAAACTTTCCTTCTGTAATCACTTAAAAGTTCATCAAAATGGTTTTTTTTACTTTTAGTTGACTTTTTTGCTTAAATTCTATTTAAATAATTTCTTGGCCAGGTTTACAGCTTCTTTTGCAACTTTATAAAAGGATCTTAGTAGAGTTAGGCACTTTGTCATTTTTTCTAAAACAGCTATAGATTCATTTAAATCAATACTTTTTTTATAGAACTTTTCTAGCAAATTAACTTGTATAAGGATTTTATATAACATTGTTGAAATAAATACAAATTTAAAGTTACACATTTTTTCCCTTAATGGGAGAAGCTTCTTTATCATTTTTGTGTGATTGTTACTCTATTTCTGTAAGGGATTTAATATTATCAAGAAGATATTCTTCCTGACCAACGGGTTGGGTTTAATGTTTGTAGAGTTGTTTTTGACTCACTGGTAGAAGATGCTAAAGGTCCCATTCTTTTATTACTTAAGCCAAATGAGGAATATTTATTCTGCAATGTGGCAAAAAAATTGTGAGTCCTCTGCAACAATTTACGGCATCGTTTATAACCAAATTTAAATTATGACTTGCACAATGTATAAATTCAGCATTTTTTTGAACCTCTCAGATGGAGATCCGCTTTTACCTAATTAATTAAATTGATAATAATTATTGGCAGTCATGAATAGTTAGTACTGTAGTAGTGTAGTACTAAAGGAAAATCAATAGGGAGTTAAACGATTTACAGCGTCGCTTAAAACAAAGTTTTAGGGGTCTCCGGGGCCCCCTTTCGGGGCCCCGGTTTACAGGGCCGTAGCTTGCCCCTGGTATCGGTTATTTTTATTTTGAATTAACAAAATAAAAATCCTCTGAACGACCTAAATTTCTATTTTTTATTCTGAAAACATATATTGGAAGACACTTTAACATAATGTTCTGATCATAGAAAAAAAGAATAAGAAGTTCCTGTCCAATAAAGTGAGAGGAAAAGAAGGGTTAAGATATCCTGGTAGGGCTAAAAATAGTAATTTATATATTTTTTTTCATGGATAGTCACGATTGAATGGATTATTTCCTCCAAGAACTTCAAAATAAATCGATTAAGGCACAATTCAAGATCATTTGTTAGCTGATTTTAAATAATTACCACAATGCAGCCTATATAAATACGTTCTTGACTGATAATCGGATGTGGTTATAATTTTTGAGTATATACCTATAAGGCAGCCTTATAGTTGGTAGTGCGAACAGCATGAGATAGAGAGAAAGAGAAATCGCAGTATAACCTTTCTCTCCTCCACTTGCTTCAGCACGCAGAAGTATGTACTCCCACCGACTAATCTGCACATTAAAGCAGAGAGGTTAAACTGTGATTTTACGTTCTCTGACACGCCTGTTCGCACTGCCGAGCGGCAAGGCTGCATCCTTTTTTAATTATTACAAGAGTAGCGACGCTTTTTTGTAGAAAAGAAAACAAGGGTTTGTAAGTTCTTAGTATTTATTTCATGGTTACATCAGAAGAGTAAAAGTAAAGCAAATTGCTTTTAGTATCACTTAAAAACTAATATATACAAAGAAACTTCGTTCATTTTCAATTTCTCATAAATATAAAATTTTATCTAGAGATAAGCACCTTAATAGTTTCGTTTCTGCCACTGTTTAGTTACGTTAAAATTGATTAAATTTCTTAAATTGAAAATACCTAACTATTAAATAGGTTTATCATTCCTGGTATTTTATGTTACAAAAATCGAGCATTCAGTATATAAAAATGTAATGTAACGTCCATAGTAAAAGTTCTTGTAAAAATCTTTTTTTTGCAAAAATATTAATAAACCCAGAACTGTTTAACCTTGTAGCATTATTACTTATTCAAATATAGTTAACAGCAACTGCAAAAAAATAAGCAAAGAAAGTAAAAGTAATTAAAAATGTTGATTTTAATTTTCTTTTTTTTATGCAGTTTGTGGTATTCTTAATGGACACCTAGTGCAGTTTGGGCAGCATTTTTCATTAGTAAAAAAATTCCTTTTATCATATTCTTATTCTGTATATTCTAGGTGATAATAAAGAATACAAATACATAAATTTCTAATGGAATAATTATACCACAGGAAAACGCTATAAGAAATATATTTTGTCATATTTAAGTTTTATTAACAACAAATGTTTAATTTTTTTACATCACAACCTGATAAAGGTAAGAAATAATATCCATAATGAATTAAAATTTTTATTTTTTTAAAACTGATCTCTTGATTGACTTTTTAGATGGCCAAATGATATGGTAAAGGACAAATACCCACCACTTGCCGCTAGGAAAGATTATGTGACAGATCTCAAGTAGCATAGTCTGTATTAGTAAAATCTGTTAAAAAAAATTTTAAC
>JAHBCN010023165.1:0-12852 GCA_019359885.1 Listronotus oregonensis | reverse complement strand
GATTTTTTAAAAATTGTCGATTTGTGGTTTTTCGTTTTTTTTGCAAAAAATTTTTTTTTTTAAAAAAACAACTTTGGTTTGTTTTTCGATTTTCTACCAAAGTCTTATTAACAGTATCGCGATTGAATTACAATTGAATAAAAATTTTTTTATTTAAAAAGGGGAAAAAGGTTTTTTAAGGGTTTTTTCATAGACAAAAACAGGGAAAAACTAACTTTTGTAGAATGGCGAAAAGCAGTGGACTTGCACAATTAAGAGAGGCATATTGCATAGTTCATAGTTATTTATAGTTAGTCATGGTTAGTCTTGGTTAGTCCTGGTTGGTTCTGGTTATAATAATAATAATAATAATAATAAAACCCATATTTTTAAGTGTTTTTGGTGAGATAATTAACCCTAGAACTAGAAACCGGGGTAGATATCTACACCAGATAAATTTTGTTAAGTAAATAATAATAAATAAAATCGTAACTGTACTTTTAAATATTTTTTATATCTGTTAAATTTCTTTTTTTTTTTCATATTTTCCATAAGAGAAATAAAAATAGATTCTTAAAAACCAATGTTTTATAGATATTTATTTGATTTTTTAATTGATCGGATTCTCAATTTGTTTGAAATAAATGGACTTTTTTAGAAAAACATCATGATGGTATATTTTATAGCCCTATGTGTCCTCTTTGAAATCCTGTAGGAAATTTTAAAATCGGTTTTTTAGAAAAATAGTTATAAATTTTTGTTTGTTAAATGACGGTTTGACTGTTTTCCAGATTTTATTCAAATCAATTTTTACCAACTAAATTTGACAAAATTAAACCCCGCTCTTCACCATTCTTTGAGTATAAAAAAAAAAAACTCAAGTCTCATAAGTCAGATTACTGCTTTCAGAAGATTTTAAGAGCAAAACCCCGTGGGGTAAATTTTTCCCGGTTTGTATTTAAAAGGTTAAAAAAGGGTTTTATTTCTAGGGTTAATTTATTAACGGGCCCAAGTTTCCAAGTGTAGTTTTGGAAAATAAAATTTTGGGATTAAGTTTACATTCTACTTTTGTTCTTCGCGTTCTAAATTTGATTTCTTCGTATTAAATACGATATCGATGTCCTTCTCGTACATAGTAGGCCCTTACGCATATATCTCACGGCTCTCCCTTTAAAAAATTGGCTGGCGACGACGCGGGCCGGGAACAGTGGCGCCAGGTACCTTGGAGACGCCGCCCGGCGGCTGCGTCGCCTGGCAACAAGGTCGCTTAGCACGCCGTTCGAGCCGAGGGGATTGGCGCACCGGGCGAGGTGCATCTGCTTTCTGGTTTACCGGTGGAAAATTACGAAATTCAAAGTTTTAAAAAGTTTCTTTTGTTCGGTTATTTGGGGTGGAAATATTAGCGAATGTAATTTTTAAAATTATAATTTTATTTTTAATTTTTTAAAAAATTATAAAAAATTTATTTAAAAATTTTTTTTTAAAAAAAATTTTATATAAAATTTAATTATATAATTTAAATAAAAATTTAAATTTTTTTATTATAAAATTTTAAAAATATTTAATTTTTATAAAATAATTTATTTATTTATTTTTATTTTTTTATATTATTTTATAAAAACCCTTTTTTTTTTTTTTTTTTTTTTTAAAAAAATATATTTATTTTTATATATATATATATATATAAAAAATATATATATATATATATATATATATATTTTTTATATATATATATATATATATATATATATATATAAAAAATATATATATATATATATATATATATATATATATTTAATTTTTAAATTTTAAAATAATTAAAAAAAAAAAAAAAAAAAAAAAAAAAAAAAAAAAAAAAAAAAAAAAAAAAAAAAAAAAAAAAAAAAAAAATTGTGGAAATTAAAAATTTTTTTCCCCCGGGGGTAATGTTGTCTTTTTTTTCCCCTTGTAAAAGTTTGCGGGGCTTTCCCCCCAAATCGCACTTGGCATTTTCAATGTGTCTAACTGGTTCAAAAGATTGATGACAATCTTTTTTTTTTGGGTCTAGAAATGGCCCTCGAAGAAGGGTGTCGACGCCGATCTAAGGAAGGTAATTTTTAATTCACTAAAAATTTATTTAAAGACAATGTTTTAGTTTCAAAAAGGGTTAAAAAGATCAAAGTCAATTATGCTTATCAAAGGTCTTAGTTTAAATTAAATTATTGAGTAAAAATCCTAAAAAGTCTTGAACCATGGAGAGCGGTATCGTATTACATTGATTAAGAGCTTTAAGGTTATCAAAGCGTATAAGGATTAATAAAAATCCAAGAAATAATCAAACTCTAAAAGTTCCATGAAAATTTAAAGCCCGAATACTGAAAAATATTAATTTAAATTCTTAGTCCGCTTGGGAAACCTCTCCATAGTCAATCACCAGGTGCTAGTCGACTAGGGAACGTCAGAAGGGATGTTTACTCGACGACGTCTCGACCCCGATCCCGTATCACTACTCCCCGCAGCAGGGTTAAGATGATTAAAATCAATTGGTTTTAATCAGTATTTTTTTTTTAATGAGTAATTTAAAAAAGAGTTTTAAAATATATTTGTTCATACAAAAAATAAAACCCAGGCGCATTTTTATGTGGTGTTATTGATAATTTTATTGAATCGAAAAGAACAGCTGGTTATTACAAAAAAAAATTTAAAAAAATTAAAAAAAATTAAAAAAAAAAAAAACCCAAAAAAAAAACTTTTTCAATAAAAAAAAAATTTAATTTAAAAAAATATATATATATATATATATATATATATAAAAAATATATATATATATATATATATATATATATATATATATATATATATATATATATATATATATATATATATATATATATATATATATATATATAAAATATATATAAAATATATATATATATATATATATATATATATATATATATATATATAAAAAAACTTAAGTGTTATAATACTTAAATATAAATACTAATTTAGTTGCTTTGACACTGCCAAATCTGTTTCTTATATCTGAATGTACGAGTATCTCACAATATGTACTATATGTTCTTTTATCTGCGATGCTTCTAAATCTTTAAAGAGCAAAATAAGTAAGTGTGCCGAACAACCATATGTAATTATGGGGTAATTGAACGACTGGTTAGTTTTTTCTTTATTAGATTAAATAAGATTAGATTATTTGAGCGGAGATGGCAAAAATGACCTCCACCACTGCAACCTTGCCAGATTTTTAATATAATATAAGTTTTCTTCGTACTGACCATGTTGCTCGCATTATCTGTAACAATACTGGTAACTTTCCGTTATATTCATTTTGCACTTTTTTATTGAGTTAATACCCAAACCCCGGAAGATAGCTGTTGGGGTGACCAGATGATCTATGTTTTTTAAAAGAACACTTTTTCCCCTCCTCTGCAGTTAATAAACAGAACCCCGCTCATGGTGTATATTGGACCATCCATCTAAGAACATGCAAAGGGAATGTTCAGATAACTTGCTAAAACAATTAGATTTTTCTTTTTCAAATATTTCATTCAAGAGCGTTGATAATAACTGAAATCTAGTTGGTGGAAGGTAACCCGGTCTTAGCATTTCTATGGACCTTCGAACCCCGTATTTTCTATAGCTCTAAAACTGCAATTTGTTGCGTAAACGGCTTTGGCTATTTTTCTGTCCACTTTTTTTTTTTTTTTGAACCGCACAAAAAAGAATCCAAATGACCGCTACTTCCCTATTTTCAGTCCCTACACTTTTTTTACAGTTATCGCTTCTTGTTTCTTTGCCAACTGGGAAAATTTTTTCCCCGGCTAGTTCCAGGCTAAGACAATCACCATAAAGAGTTTTAAGACCATCTAATATCACTATTTTTACTTTTCAGGTTTCCCAATTACTTTTAGTTGTCACTAGACCTGAATTCTTCCCCCACTTTTTCATACTGCTCTACAACCTTTTTTGCCCCCCACTTTTTTTTTTTAAATGCTGCAATTTTAAATTCCCCTTTTGCCCCGGCTTTTCATAAATCCAAAGTTTTGATAGATTAACCCTAAAAAAAAAATATTACTGATAACTAAAATAAGTGGGATCGTTTATATAGCCGGGTTTTCTTCAGTTATTTCAAGTTTCGACAGAGGGCAACTTGCAAACGGGAAAAGAAATTTTCGAAAAATTTCAAAACCGCTTAAAACTACCAACAAAATTTTTAGTTAAAAAATTTATTTTGCCAACGAAAATTTTTAAAATATTCCTTCCCAAAAAAAATTTGTACCCTTTTTTTTCAAAATAAAATTAACTTAAAAAATTAAAAAAAAAATATTGAAAACTATAAATTAAAAAAAATTTTATTTTTTATTTTTAAAAAAAAAGTTTTTACAACCCTCCCCCCAAAAATAATTTTCAAAAAATACATGCTTTTAAAGGGGTTAAAAACCCAAAATTTATTGGTTTAAAATTTGGGGGGGAAAATTTTCCCTTAAATTATGCTATTTACGTCTTTAAGATTAAATAATCCTGATTTCTCATTTATTTAATTTTTGTTTGTGAACCCGCCAAAAAAGGGTTATTTTAATTTATGTAAAAATAATTATACAAAACCCGGGATCAGGAAAAAGGCTAAATTTTTCAGTGTTTTTGATTTTAATAAAAAACAGGAAAAAACAAAATACTAGAGATAGGCAAAAGGGGGGGAAAAACAAAAAACCTAATAAAAAAAGATGAATGAAACGTGGATTGATCGGAAAAGTTTCTTTGCTATTGTAAGTTGACTAAAAAACTGCGTAAACTTTTGCCATAGGGGTTTAAATTGGGTTTTAAAAATTTTGGTATTGGGTCCAAAGTTTTCCGGAGCTCTTGCCTTATTTAGGTTTACCCCAAGCAAAAAAACTGGGTCGGTGGGTTTGGGAAAAAATTGGGGCGGATTTAAAATATAAAGTTTATAATTTATTGTTTATTTAGGTAAGTATAATCTAAAAATTACATTAAGAAATTAAATATATGCAAAGTTTTAATAAATTTATAACTGCATTATCTATACATAATTACATTTTTAATCTAAATATCTAAATCTAATTCTGTTTCACTATTAGAGTCATCATTGAGATTTATTACAGTAGGATTTATGTTGTTTTGGATAGAAATGTAAGAGTCCTCAATTTTTATAATGTGCTGTAGTGAATTTTTCCAGCTCTCAACTGGTATGTTAGTAATTATATTTTTTATCAAATTTATAACACTGGGACTTAAAGTAGGTGTAACATTTTCTGCTCTGATCTTTGATTTTACTTGGTTCCACAAATGCTTTATGGGGTTAAACATACAGTGATACGGAGGAAGCCGTAAGACAGTATGCCCAGCCTGTTCAGCCAAATTATCACATACATATTGTTTTTTAATTGCATATGAATTTAAGACTTTTAAAAGATGCGTTTTTTTGTAACTGAATTCAAAATAAATATCATTTTCTAACAAATATTCCTGGATTTCAGTTTTTGAACTTGATGAAGCTGGTGCTTTGTGTAGCAGACGGCTGTGGTAGCTTGCGTTATCCATGACAATAACACTGTTGTTTGGAATATTTTTTAAAAGATACTTTTGAAACCAGTTTTCAAAAAGTTCTGCACTTGTATCCTCATGATAATCCAAGCTAGAATCCTTAATATTCTTTGCAGACAACAGCAAGCAGTTTGGGACAAATCCGTCTTCTGAACCAGCGTGTATTATGGTAATGCGTTTTCCTTTATTTAAAGGTGCTTTCGTCTGACAGTTTTGACTGGAATCAACCAATCCTTTAGATACTGTGTCGTGTGTATCGAACCATGTTTCATCAAGGTAAATTATGGATCTGTTTTCTAACCTATATCTTTTAATTTCTTAAGGTAATTAAATCTCCAAGTGCGTAATCTGTGCGATTCCATTACTACTTGTCTTTTTGTCTATTTTGCGGTATTTAAATCTCATTTTACAAACAACTTTATGGAGGGTGGCACGGCTAATATTTATATTGGTTTCGTCTTCGTCTAACTTTTTTTTCAGTTTATCCAAGGTAGGAATAACTCCGCTTTCATAAAGACAATATATTTTCCTTCTTATTAGGTCCTGATCACTATTGTCTATACGGTGAGATTGAAAATCACTACGTTTTTTTCTTTTGTTCAATTCTTCACTAATAATAATATCCCTTATCGATGATATTGGAGTTTTTGTAAGTCACCAGGTTTCTTTTAAAGCTTCTTGTTTAATTAGACCCTTTACTCATACACATTTTTCACAACCTGTTTTGCATCTAATGACAAATGATTTCGACGCGACATAGTTATATTCTCGTAAAACAACTTTTCCGAAACGCACAGTAAAAACGGTTATTCAACACTGCCACTTAAATATTAGCCAAAATATTTATATGCCTAATGGTTAATACTTAAGAAATACCTGGCCCACCCCTGTTCTTATGAACAAATGGGTTTACCCAATAACAATAGGTGTAAAAATCGTTAAAGTTTTATTGGGGTATAGTCCGTCAAAACCCATAACGATATATTTTGGACAGACTATAATTCATCATTTTAATCAGCAGGGTAATATACCGGGTTGTTTAGTAAATTTGATAAGAAATACACGGTTTTAATGTTTGAAATACGTAGGTCACACCGAAAATTTCTTGCAAAATTAGTTCAATCACCTATGACCAAATCTTGACATAAGCAATTGCAAGTCAATACCTGTCATCGTTAGTTTTTTGTAAATTTTTAGAATTTGTCTGTTAGCGTTAAAATGAATCTTACACGCGCTACGACTTGTTATGATTTTAAAAGTGGTCTGTGCCCAAAGCAGTGCACTGAAAGACTTTGGGCTAGTGTTCCTTAAACATCGATAGTTTATCGATAGTATTAATAATACATGTGCATCGATACTATCGATAAACACGTACTATCGAAAAATATATCGAGAACTCTACATACTACATCGAAAAATTAAAATTGTATCTACGGTATAGGTCATTATCGCCCTCTAGTAGAGAGAGAAAGAAGTTAAATTACTTAACTTTAAAAACATAACAGTAATCTATCCTGTATTTGTGAAATCGAAATGGGAAGTACCGTAATTTATGTCAAACTTTGTTTACTTTTTATTTTTTAAGGTGTTTTCTGTCTTCCTCTTACTGGTATTTATTTACATTTAGATTGTTTTTATCAAGCTTCTTCTTGTTAGAATAATGTATGTAAATATAAGCTTGGTTTTTTTCCTTTTAATTTGTTTACATATAATATTTAATAAAAAAATTGTTTTAATCCGGTAAGCAGATGGGTAAAGGTCGCCTTCAATGCGGATTCTGTTGGTACTATAAAAAAAACAGCAGGGGAACCATGTAAAATAATATAAATAAAAATAGAAAGGAAAGACAATAGATTTGTTTTTCTTTCGTGAGTATACCAATATTTGCTGCTCTTAGTTAATACTATCCAAACTAAAAACGTTTAATAGGAAGTTACAAAAAGCATTTGGTTAAGAAAAATGTTGAACATTAATAGTTTAGAGGTTGATTTTTTATATTATTTAGAAATGGATCTTATATTTCGGTTTTTTGTCGACGAAGAGGAGTAAATCCCAAGAAAACAGAAATGGTTCTGTTTACAAAGTAAAAAGAAATAGGAAACTTGACAGCACCAGTTCTTTAATACTAAATAACTTCCAACAGAGGTCTATAGTTGTCAGTTACCTTTGACAGTAAGCTAACATGGAATTCTCACTTGCAGAACAGAATAAAGAAAGCATTTATTGCATTTTTTCAATGCCGCAGAACCATAGGAAGACTTGGGATTCCTCCCAAAGTAGCCCATTGGATCTGCTTAACGGCCATAATCAGACCCATGGTAACTTACGGTTCCATGTGTGGTGGTCCAAAACAGAACAGATCAAGGCAAAACATAAGCTAGATCAAATTAAAGAATAGCATGTTTAAACATCACAGGTGCTATAAGGTGATGGATATTGAATCTCACCCCTTGATATATTTGTAAGGGAAGCGGCCTTGATACTCTAACACGCCTCCGCATGGTCGGCCTAGACACTAATGTAGGCACTGGCTCAACTTGACGACGCCTGTGGAGGGATGTTACAGAGGAACTTCCAATTCTACAGGCAAGAGCGGACTCAGTTGCAGCAAGGTTCGTTTTTATTAAACCCTACAGTATCAATATAAAGGGAACAATACCAATAAAAGGCGAGTCTAAAGGAACCATTAGCCTGTACACTGACGGCTCTAAGACC
Source organism: Listronotus oregonensis (assembly GCA_019359885.1). NCBI lineage: Eukaryota > Metazoa > Arthropoda > Insecta > Coleoptera > Curculionidae > Listronotus > Listronotus oregonensis. Next base: position 4,596 of record JAHBCN010023165.1, on the reverse strand, counting down.
ATATACTCACCAACCATAAACCTAAAAATCGGATGGACGATGGGCGCCGAAACCAGCGTGCTTCAATACGAAGGGACAGCCATAACCATAGCTGCTTACGAAATAAAAAGCCGCAACATCGCCAACCATACGATCTGTATTTATACAGACAGTAGGCAAGCATTACTAACCCTGAAAAGACCACGCATTACTTCGGGACTTGTACTGGAATGCTATCAAGCCCTGACTAACATCTCTCTAAATAATGTGGTCAACCTAGCCTGGATTAAGGGACATGCCATATCTAAAGGTAATCATACGGCTGACTCGCTGGCCAGGGCGGCTGCGGGATGGAAATTAGTTAGTCCCGTCCCCACCACTGAATTGACAACAACAGCGATTAAAGACATCATTAAAGAATACTCCCATCGACTGTTTAAAGGAAAATGGGATGATACTACGAACTGCAACTTCGCAAAAATAATGCTGAGCTATCCGGACAAGTCAATAGCGAAAAAAACCTTATGATGGCCAGGGTCTAGCGGACACAGGATTATGTAGAGGCTGTGAACAAGAAAATGAGACCGTGGAACACATTCTTTGCGATTGTCCCGCCCTCACATTTGAACGGAACTTCATGCTGGGCACGAACTGGCCATTACTGACCAAAATTAGGAAGATTCCCAATAAAAACGTCGTCAACTATTTCAAATCAATAGGTTGGACGAAGCAGTAAATCTGCCGCCTACAAGAGGAAGCACAAAGGACCTACTGAGGTTTGAGTGCAGTGGTTTATTACCACCCTCTGAACATTCAGATCAGATCAGAGAGGAAGAAATGGAACCACAATATAAAATCCAAGTTCAAAAACGATCACTAAGAAGTAATCCTGACCCAACAAGTTTACCTAACAAGGAATTTATTAAAAAACTTAGGCTAAAAAAGGGTTTCTGAATCTTTTTTTTTTTTAATAGCACCGCATTAGTCTGAGGGACAGCGTAGTACAAAATTATCTATGGAAACAAGGATTTTTTATTTCTTTTAATTTTAAACCCTTTTACAAGTAAATAAGTAAGTTACACAAAACTGCACAAAATAAATATCCAACTACGAAATATTAAACGTCAAATATAAAAATGACAATGCGCGAGTGAGAAATCTATATGCAAGATACAATAGAAAGACCAAAAGATCTGTCTTTTTCCACGGCTTCGTTTTATAGGTTTGGAACTGCAAAACTATTGAAAAGACTTTATAGTGCCAAATAGAAATAGAAAGAAAAATTTAAAAAAATCTTTCTATCAGTTACATATTTCCACTGCAGATGATCTTTTACAGTTCGGATGTCACCAAATATCCTAGATTTTCGGTAAATAAACAATAAGAAACACAACCATGTTTATTTCACCTAAAAAGCACAATTTTCCGAGCATCAAGAGCAAATAACTTTCCCCAATTTTCATTAAAATTTCAGGTTGCCGACATCCTTAAATGTTTAAACTTCATTTACTGGGGGAAGTTTTCTTTGCTTCCAAGTTTTGTAATTAATATTTTTAGGCATATTTAAAAACCAGTTCCAAAATAAATTCACTTCGAGCGATTTTTTAAATTAAATTTATTTTACCTTGTTTAGTTTGCTTTTTGTAATATAAATAGTTTCAAAAATGGCTGAAGCTCGTTGCTTTTATTTATTCGGAGTTGTTTTCGTGTTTTTTTCATTTATTGTTTTGATGGTAATATGGGATATAATAAAAAAAATACATTTTCGCAATATGAGGAAAATATATAGTAACAAAAGTAACCGAAGGTAACGAAAAGTTCTGGCGATCGACAAACAGAATTACGAAACCCATGGAAAAATTAAATCTAGATATTTTTTTTGCATGGTAATATTGTTACATATTGTTATGATCATGCAGATAAATGGTTTTACTAGGCGAAAAAAAAAAATCGGATTAAAAAATCATGATCAACTTTGTTTTAGAATGATTGGGGTTTTTAAAAATAATTTTATTTTAAGGAAATTAGTAGCGTATCATTATCGCCAATAGGTAAGGGAACACTGAAGAACCATTGGTTGCACCACTTTTTTGAGAAAAATTGTATTAATATTTACTCAATTAATTATATTATCAATATATATTAATTAATTTAATAATTAATCAAATAAAATTGTCACACATAGTAATTATTATTTTTTTAGATTTTTGGGTTTAACGTTTTTTTCCAGCAAATTGTTTTTAGCTTTTTCCTTAATTTTTTTGTTTTATTTTATTTTTGTCTTTTAATTCTCTTCTGTTTAATTTTCTTTATTTTTTTTCTTCCTGATTATCGTTTTTTTTCTTGGGACAGTCCACAAAGGCTGATGCCTAGTACTAACGTGTGGGTGTTTTTCAGTGTGGTGAGGGAGTTTTTCACAGGTTTAAATTTTGTAGATTGGGAGGAAAAGGAAAAACTTCTGCGGGCAGGTTCCATATTTCCTGACACTCTAGGAATAAAGGAACGAAGAGCGGGAAGTTCGGGGCTCTATGGGGAACTGTAAAAGGATGCTTTGGTTGCACTACGTTGCTCTGTTGGGAGCTGCCAGAAAGGAATAATACTGGCCAATTCTCTGAGCAAGCCGTGAAAATACCTATAAAAGGACACCCCCCTCACCTCGACGATCAGAGCGTTGGATCATTAATAAGACGAAAGCTCTTTTTTGAATGGAGTCCAAGGCTAAGTGTTGTGACGCACCCCAAACATGAGAACAATATTTAGGTCTGATTTGGTATACATACAGAGTGTACAGATTGGAAGAAGAGAAATATTTTCTGGGTTTGAAAGAGCACCTGAAGCTGCCGAAGCTATGGATGAAATGTGTTTGTGCCAGTTGAGTTATTCTCAAAAGTAAGCCGACAAGATTAAACGACTCTTGTTCCAGAACTTGGCCGCTCATATGTAAGGATGAGCTTGCAGACTTTTTCCCGACCGAACATGAGTGTTTTTTAGGCATTAAACTGAACACGATTTTTTGGGGCCCCAATCCAAGATAAGTTTGATGTCTTGGAAAGGGGAAACTGCATTGACCTGCGCTTGTTTTCAAAATGAATTACACGGTGGCTTAAAAATTGAATACTAATGGGGGGTACATCGTCAGCAAAACTATGAATGGGATTATTTGGGGAAAAGAGAAGATCGTTAAGGGGAAGAAAAAGCGTGGGTGCCAGCACTGAGCCCCGGGGCACCCCCCGCTAAATTTTAGAAGCTGGGGGAAGACCATTCATAACTGAATACGTCGATTAGAAAGGAAACTGGAAAGCCAAGGCAAAGCTTAGGTGGAAGACCGTAAGAAGGAAGTTTGTTAAAAGCCCATCATGCCAGACCTGATCGAAAGCTTTGGATATGTCGAGAGCAAGATCTGGGATTCACCAAAAAACTCAAGGGACTTGTTCCAGTTGGGGAGACAAAGGAAAGAAGATCAGCTGCTGTGGATCTACGGGCGGAATCCATATTGTCTATCATGTAAGATTTATTTTTTCCAAAAATTTTTAAAATTTGGGAATTAAGAATAATTTTTTTTTTTCCCAACAAAAGCAGTTTTCGGTTTAAAATTTTTTTTTAGGCCCCCAATTATTTTATCAATAACTTGATCTAAAGATTTATGAGTTTCGTTAGAGAATTATTATTAGATTTATTTTTTTTTTAGCCGTAGAAAGGGATTGGGGTTTGATTAAAAAAAGGTATTTTTATAACTGCATCACTGGAAGAAAGAATTCCCCAAAATTTACAACATTTGTATCTTTACTAATATTCAGATGGATAGAAGGTTGGTAAAACACATATTCCAAATTGGAATTTCGGGGGGGCTAGAGATTTAAAAAATTCCAATTTTTTTTTTACTAGAAAAGAGAAAAAAAAAGCAATCAATTTTAAACATGATTCAAAAATTAAATAAAAACACGGTTAAAAAACTACAAAAAATATTAAAATTAAGAAATAGTGTTTGATTTTTTTTTTTCAGTTGCAACGATTACTCACATTCCTAATAATTAGGCGTAAGAAACTCTGGAAACGGAAATTCAATGACATGATCATCATTGGAAGTGAAAGGAGAAGGATCTGCAGATGCTACAGAAAGACAAGATAAAGATAAAACGTCCATCTCTTTATGTGTATCATCTTTTCCCCTTACTTAAAATACACAAAACCCAAAATTTTCATCAGCTTCCCAACCAATACCTGGGGCTTTTATTTTTAAACGTTGTAAAACGTCAACATCAATTAACATCAAATTGCTTTCAACGTGTTTCCGATGAGATAAAACTTTTTTGATTTTTTTTAAAACGGAATTTTATTTACTTTGAGAGTTTTCAAAAAATTTTTTTTAAACCCATTCCATAATTAAATGCAAGCATAAATGGGCATAAAAACCTGAACGTTAAATCCAGTCTTGATTACATCTGTTTCCTCATTAACAGACTTTGATAATATATGTTTTTATATATACAGTGCTTTCATTTCAAAACGAACCACCCAAATATCTTTAAAAAAAAAATCCCAAAAAAAAAACCCCCGATTTAGATATTTGGAAGTTTAATTTCGTATTTGATAAAAAATTTTTCGGCGCCTCCTAAC
>JAHBCN010023164.1:0-12795 GCA_019359885.1 Listronotus oregonensis | reverse complement strand
AATATTCTTTGACAAGTAAACTATAAAAAAAGTTTGACAACTGTTTGACCCAAACCGCTGCCCCGGCAACCAAACGCCACTGTTGGAGCACGTGTCCCATTGTTGACATTTTTTGCATTTCAGCCTATTTAATAGAATAAGCTATAAGACGTTTTACTGATTTTCAATTGTCCATTGCTCCAAAAAACTTTTAACTTTAGACATGTAACACTCTATATGAAAAAGGTTTGGGAATGTTCTAGAGAACCCAAAAAAATCACATAATATACCGGGTGTTCCATTTAAAATAAGGAAGAAAACCATATTTTTTTCGTATAATTTTTTTATTAGATGTTCAATTGTTTTCATGGCAAACTGCTCATATTCTCCTCTAAAATTCCTACAACTTTTGTATAAACCTTTTTTCAATATTTTTTTGAAATAAAGAAATTAACGAGGGTTTTTTACCCTTCGTTGGACAACCCTGTACAGATTTATTTACAACTTTGGGTTCTTTCAGGTCTTCAGTTACTGGACTAATAAAGCGCCGCGACGCAACCAAACGATCGCCGCGTCTGATCATTTTTCTAATTTACATTTACATTAGAATTTAAGGGTTTAAAATGCTCACCCTTTCATTTTAAGGTAATTGGTTGTGTGATCCCGTGACAGGGCCTTTTTTTGCACTGCAAACGATGTCTTTATAGTTTATCGATTGGCCATTGTTCGAAGATTATGCCGAGCTGAGTGTTTATTTAATGGATGAGTTACTATCCAAATTGAAAACGCATCACGTATTTTAATCCACGGCTAGTTGCATTATTAACAAATTGAATTAAATGGATAAAATAAAAATACAAATGGGGCATTTTTTAAGTTTTAAAAAATAATAACCCGGGATTTTTGGGAAAATTTTTTCCCTTTTTTTAAAAAAATACAAAAACCCCCTCACACAAAAAAAGTTTTTTCAAAATAAAAATTTAGAGGGTTTTAAAAAGAATATATTTTGTTTAGAAACCCGGCTTTTAAAAATTAAAAACATTTTTTTGTTCTAAGGTTTTTAAAAAAGTCTTAAAACAAAACATAAAATTTCCCTTTTTAGTGGATTTATTCTTTTTAATACCATTTATTTCAAAGTAAAAATTTCTTTTCCCATTGCGAAAAAATGAGTCACGAAAATTTTAAAAATCATAAAAAAAGCCACAATTTAAATTAAAAAGCTATCTTGAATTAAAATAATAAGATATAAAAAATAATTATTCCAATTTTAAAATTGAGAATATATAAACCCTTGTTTTGTAATATAAGTTTCACTATTTTAGCAACGGATTTTTTTCAGTTAAAACCCCCTTTTTTATCTCATTTTAAAATTTAAAGATCTCATTCCAAGAATTTTTGATTTTTGGTAATATACCATGTCAATACCAGAAATAGGTGCAACAACATCTGTACTAGTATATGTGAAACAGAAAAAGATAGACATAGTAAGCCGCTGCGGTGATGTCCGTGATTTTTGTGTCTCCTTTCACGTCTAGAGGTTAGTTGTGGTTAGTTTACTAGTATTATTGATACGACCTTGTGTGTGAAAATTTTAAAAATCTAAATCAAGGAATTTGATGCTGGTAAGTATTTTTCATTATTAAAATATTATTTATACCTCTCTGCTTTGGGACTATACCTACTTAATGTAGTGAAATAAAACTAAAACAACTTCTAACTCCCCCAAAATTGATAAATATCTACCAAAACGTTTGAATAATTTTTGTACTGTCCGCCATTATCAATAGATGCCTATCTATTGACATGAACCACAACGACGCCGATTTTATTAGATAAATTAGATTAGCACCAAGGTAATTAATAATTCAATGAGTTTTCAAGAGATATTGGACAGAAATTGGACTTTAAAGAATTTTAGAAAAATTATGTTAAATATAGAAGATTTTTTACATTTTTATAATATTTTTATACAGGGTGTTCTTTACAAAACGCTAGCACATATTACTAAGACGAAAAGAACTTTTACAGACACCCTGTATATAATTCGCAGGAGATCAATGGAAACCTTTATGACAGAAATTGGTTAGGAAATTATAGTTGGCCAGGCATAAGTTTTTCCCATTTTTAAAGCCTGCATCTCTGGCCGATTTTAAAATACAAAACAAATTTTAAAAGTGATAAAATTATTAAATTTTGGTTGTCGGTACATACAGTCTGTTTTACTTTACTTTTTAGGTAATTATGGAGATACTCATTTTAAAAGGGAAACGTCAACCACCAGTTAAGTTCAAGTTGAACCAAGTTTAAGCCAACCTTCTACAACCGGCCCATATTACATTTTACCATAAAAGACTGTTTGCCGCTTATTGAGATATTTTATATTTAAAACTAAGGAATGTTTCTGTGTTAAGTTTTCAAAGATTAGGGATAACTTGAGCTTGTATTATTTAGAAATTTTAGTACTGTTTTTTTTCTGCTAAATAATATACCTACTACGTTTTCAGTGTAGTTACAGAATTCAAAAAGTAACTATGAATTTTGCCCCAAATCTCTTGGAATCTGAAAAAAAATTGTGTTTTTGAAATACGACAACGGCATTGTCTCTGATTAACATTTTGCATATTTTGTTTCATGAGTCTGGATGTTAAAATAAACAGGGTGTTTTGGAAGAAAAAGCAAATATTTTAATAAGGGATCTTGGACGTGGAAATTAGAAAAAAGTTCATATAAATGCTGGTACGAAATGCATTTTTGTCCACTGTGTTGAAAGTTTAAATAAAAAATAATCTTTCATTTATATTACAAAATTGGCCAATTTTACATAAACCTGTTAGGTTTAACTAAAACTTGCCAAGAGGTTTGCCAAGACTAATTTTTCCTGTATCTCAAGCATTTCCGGACCCACATTTATATGTTTTTTTTTTTTATATTTTAAACTCGAATTTGACGTCTAAAATAACCCATTGAAATATTTACTTTTCTTCTCAAACACACAGTATACCTATTTAATAATAAAGACTCATGAAACAAAATATTGAAGGTGTCAAAAAAAAAATATTTTTCAAATAAATTTAAATAGTATCACAATAGAAAGAAATAGGGATTTAAAACTAAGATCCTAAATTACATGAAGTAAATAAATAAGGTATTAAAAAAACGCCCTTGTAATATGTTACACTGAAGAACAATTTCTTCAGTTTATGATGCAAATTTCTTAAATTGAGAAACTTGAGCCTTGTATTATGTAGTAATTTTATCAATTAAAAATATCAAGGTTTTTAAATGAAAATCAACACATTTTAAAACAAGAAACAAGTCTCTCATATTGAGAGCATCAGTATTTTAAAATAATGGTATGAAAGATTCTGATTAAAAGATTATTTTTTTAAAATATGTAATTAGTTATTTTATCTAAAATCTTGAATATCTTTAAAGCAAAAACATTTTTTTTCGGATTACGTCCATGGAAATAAAGAAATTGGTTTCTTCATTTGAGAAAATATTCTTTTGCAACATATGAAAGTCAACATGCTCTCAAAATGAGGCAAACGCGTTTACAATAAGATATTCTTTTTTTGAGTGCTGTTACAGAAGTTTTGAGAAAAAAATTCCAGGTGTTTCGCAGAAATATGGATGCCGTATATCAAGTGATCCTTGGAATTTACAGTTGATATGGTTTCGCCGTATAATAAATCTGTCATAGTTGTTATAATTTATTTCGCAATGGCATACCTACAAGCTAGATATTCGAAGCAGTATTTATAAACTAGTTGGGGAAATCCTCAAAAAGAAATAATAAGGACTTTTCAAGGCGAAAATATTTCAAAATTCACCATATATCGAACAGTTCGGGAATATGAAGAAGGAATCCCATGTATGAACCTCCCGAAAAGTGGTCGACCACTGAAGTTGTCTGATGCCCAGCAGGAAAGATTAGTTCGAAGAGTGAAAAATGTCGTTGGACAGTCTACCAGTCTTCGCTTCCGAATTTCCAACGCAACTGTTTCTCGGTATATTGCTAGAAGTGGTTGAAAATACCGAAAAAGAAAAAAGGCACCCCAATATACTGATGTGCAGCTAGCAAGAATACCCAGGTGCTGTCGCAATTAAAGGCGAGTTCATTTCGCGAATAACAGATTGATTGTCATGGATGATGAAAAATATTTCACCCTTAGTCATGCAGAACTACCAGGAAATTCTGGATTTAACACCGACAATATAGAAGACCCCAAATGAAGTTGGATATAGAGCTAAAGCTATGTTTTCAGGTAAAGTATTGGTATAGTGTGCCATATCGGAAAGAGATATATCCAGGCCTTTTGTTGGTCATGTAGGAGAAGATGAAGTGAATGCCGAGGTCTACATCAGAGATTGTTTAACTAAATTGCTTAGTTTTATCAACGTACATTACGATGATGGAAATTATATGTTTTGGCCAGATCTGGCATTAGCACATTTTGCTAGAGCTACCCTTGACTGGCTGGAAGCAAGAAATATTCCGTATGTGCCCAGGATTGATAACACCCCCAATGTCCCCCAAGCCAGGCCAATTGAAACTTTCTGGGCTCGATTGGCTCAGAAAGTCTACCATAACGGCTGGGAAGCACAAAACAAACAAGAACTTTGGCAGCGAATCTTTCAAAAAGTAAGAGAAATAAATATACATGATGTCCAAAACGCCAACAAGACCATTTAGGCATATATTGCGAGTCATAGAAGAAAACGGACCCTTGGCGACAATAAATTAAATTATTTTTGTATAGCAATTCTCAGATTTTTTGAAGATAAAAAGTTGTGAGTTACTCCAAAACGAATCCACTTTACAGGAGTATTTTTTATTTAAAAGTTTAGAGCCAGGAACGATGCCTAAATGTTTGTACGCTACGCCTCTGAAAGCGTTGGTGGACTTAAATGGAATATAGAAATAAATACGGGATTGACTTTTCACCGTTGCGTTGGTTCGGCCGCGATGCGATGGTAGAAATTAACAGCGTTAAATTGGGTTCTATGAAATATTTTAATGAGTTTCTATGAGTTTTTAATTTTGCTGCTCTAATGGATTCAGGACCGGAGCAATGATCATTTTTAATTAAATTAGTAATTTCTGACTCTAAAACACATAATCATCCAAATATTGACCAAAAAGGTTTAATTTAGGCTTAGACTTTTTTTATTTATATATTTTTGGCGTTTTTTGACGGTCGATAAAAAAATATATATTATAGCCATCCATTTTTTTATCTTTCATTAATTTATATTTTAAGAATTTACAAAAAAAATCAAAAAAATAAAACATATTTCACACTGTTGAAGTAGAAGGAAAAAAGCGTGTCAATCGTGTCACGATTCCGTCTTTTCTGGTCATCTGAAAAATAAAAATTGGTAGATTCCTTATAGTCCAAGAAAATGGGTCGTGAAATACGAATTTGAGGTTAAAACTTAAATTTTTGATATAAGTTACTTTGAAGGATCTAAAAACGAACTGTAATTTTTTTTTAATTCACCCCCGGAAAGAGGTGAAAAAAAATTAAAAAGGTGTTTTTTTTTTTAATTTTGAGAAAACGGTAAGTCCTAGAAAAAAGTTTTAAATAAAAGTTGTTAAACGTAAAATTCTACATAAAAATGATTTTAACTTTTTTTCCTAAAATTGAAATTAACTGTGATAGGGTAGCTAGAAGCTAGGGGATGATAACAGCAACTTTAAAAAATTATACATTATTGGAAAATTTAAAATTTCATATTTTTTTTTGTTAATTATTTATATAATTCTCAATTTATTTCTAGAGAAAAAAAATCTAGAATTAAAAGTAAAAAACTCATAGTTTTTTATATTATTTATATAATAATCAACTTTAATTCTAGAGAAAAAAAAACTAGAATTAAAGTTATATAAATAATTTTAAAAAACTATGAGTTTTTTAATTTTTCAATAATTTATGATTTTTTAAAGTTGCTGTTATCATCCCCCAGCTTTTAGCTACCCTATCTCAGTTAATTTTAATTTTGGGAAAAAAAGTTATATAATCATTTTTATACAGGGTGCCACAGATTCGAGTGCATGCATGGGGATTTCGGAAACCGTAAGAGATACGAAGTCGGTTAAATTATGGCAAAGTTGCGCATTTAGGTGCTTAACAACATGCCTATTAGAAAGTTGTAAAATTACGAGTACTTCCGGAGATATCTGGAAAAAACCGAAATTTTCCAATTTCGTTTTTATTTTTTTCTGACGTTATTTAAAGAGATATGAAAAAACAAAAGACACTTTGTTATGACCACTTTTTAAGCTCTTCAAAACAGCGTTGAGAGATTTTCCGTACGACGTTTCGTTTTCGTTAAACCATCATCAACTTTATTTTTTTAAATACGGCACCTAATTGTTTATTGCATTTTTTAAAAGCAGTTATAATCCCAATTACAATGATGTATAACACTTAATATTTTTCTGTTAAATAAACATATTTTCCATAAGAGACAATGAGTTAGACAAAGAACGCACATCATTTCTTATAGGGGCGTTCCATATTTGTAAATAAATATTAAGTGTTATACATTTTTGTAATTGGGATAATAAGGGGTTCAAAAAAATTAAATAAAAAACCCAGGTCCGTATTTAAAAAAAGAAAGTTGATGATGGTTTAAAGAAAACGAAACGTCGTACGGAAAATCTCTCAACGCTGTTTTATAGAGCTTAAAAAGTGGCCATAACAAAGTGTCTTTTGTTTTTCCACATCTCTTTAAATAACGTCAGAAAAAAATAAAAACGAAATCAGCAAATTTCGGTTTTTTCCGGATATCTACGGAAGTACTCGGAATTTTACAACTTTCTAATAAGCATGTTGTTAGCCACCTAAATGCGCAACTTTGCCATAATTTAACCGACTTCCTATCTGTTACGGTTTCCGAAATCCCCATGCATGCACTCGAATCTGTGGCACCCTGTATAGAATATTACGTTTTACAACTTTTATTTAAAACTTTTTTTTCTAGGACTTACCGTTTTTTAAAAATTTCAAATTGGACTATTATCAGTACAAATGTCATTATAGCAGGAACCAGCAAAAATAAAAAAAAAGTCCTGCAAAATGGCAGTTCTTTAAAAAACAGGTAGGTTTCTTTCAGTAATTTTTTAACATTTCAGAAATTTTTAAAATTTACTATTTTTAAAAACAGTAAAAATTGAAATTTTTTTGTTGATTCCTGCCATAGAGAGCTTTATAAAGAAAATTCATGCTAACTTTCAAGTAAATCGGTCAAAATTCAATTAATTTACAACCAAGTATATAGTTTATTACAGCAAATATTTACACATTTAAAAAAATAACCACAATTAATTTTAACAAAAAGTTGTTACTAAAACAATCAAATTAATTTTAAATATTTTAAACAGTAATTTTTTTCTTCTTTTAATTCTTAGCGAGCACCAGATAATCCGCAGGTCCTGCCAATGTCATATTCCTGTTCAGCGACCTCGAAAACCCCCTACTAACAAATTCGGGTTCCTTTCCATCATTATTTACCTAGTTAAAAAATGTAGATTTACAAACTTTAAAATCCATTTTTTAATACACAAATGCAGTTTTTCATTTGCCATTAATTAAATTTGTTCACAACACCGCATTCAAATCCATCTTACTGTACCGGGTGTCCAAATAAAAAAGGACGTCGGCTGTATCTTAGAAAATGTTTATCGCACAGCGTGGGGGATAAATATTTTTGGTAAAAGTGGTCAAAAGAAATAGCTGGAAATTATTTTCAAGTTTCTGAAATGGCCGCTAGAGGGTGTTTCAGTGAATTTTGCTATATTTACCTACAAAAAAAATACCCGATCTGTAGAATCGAGCATACTTTGAACCTTTTTTGTTTGACAATTTTTGCTGTATCTCTAAACCTAAAGTGGTGAAGGGTATTTAAAGGTTTTCGTAAAAAACTCTCTGTATCTTCAACACGGCTAAGCCCATTTTAACAAGCTTATGACAGTTGAAAACAGCTATTCTTGGGCTATACATTTTATAATATTTAAAGTTTTGTTAGTTTCACATGTCACCGCTGGAGGGCTTTTTTCAACATTCTGACAGAAATGGTAATTTTCTCAAAAAGAAAATTAAATGCATTGGTATGATTTTTTTCCCATAAAAAAGTAGCTACATGATGCATAAACAAGCTCCCGAAAACCATATCTCGATATCTTGTTCGTTACCTAAAATTCAGGCCAAAGAAAATTTTATACGTCAATATCTCAAAAACTATAAAAGCTACAAGAAATGTTATATAACATAAATTATTTATTTTTACAGAACCTTTTCGGTTTTTTTTTTGTTAGGTTAATATAGCAAAATTCACAAAAACATCACTTTTTGAGATTCAAGATTGTAGTTACGCCCCCTAGCGGCCATTTCAAAAACTTGAAAATAATTTTCAGACATCCGGCGTCCTTTCTTATTTGGACACCCGGTACAAAAATTCTATAGTACGGCCTATTTTTGTCGCACTTTCCCTGGCCTAATTAACCTGATTTTTATATATTTTCTCTAACCACATTTTAACTTGCCCTGACACATTTTTCTGTGTAATTTCGGCCCTGCAGATTCCAACTAATTTCCAATAAAAATAACGAGCAGGCCGTGATAAATATTCTTCTGAAGCGAGAACGGAATTGCACTTGTCCAGCCGGAGAACTAATTTAATAAATCAAGCAGGCTAAACAGGAAGAATATGATTAATTTGTCGAATAACTTAGGAACGGTTTGAGATTGTCTAATGATGGGTGTAGCTCTCCACCTTTGGGAGGCATTTTAATAGAATTTAACAATATTACAGGATGTTTTTTTTAACTTTTTTCTTTTTTATTTATATTTTTTACGAATACGAAATTAAAGAGCTGTTGGTTATACATTTATATACGGGGTGACTCCTAAGTCTTTGCAATTTTATAGTAATAATGCTGCTTATTGGGAGAAAAAGGTAGAGAGGTTTATAATCAGCAACAATTTTAAATTAGTAGCTTTTTTAATTAGTAAAAAGCACCAAATATGGGCCAATAATCCCACATGACACTTTCAATTGAAATTACGGGGCATAAAAAAATAAGATGATTTTTGACAGATTAATTGAAGTTAATTTTACTTTTTTTTTTGTTTAAAAAAAGTATATCTCGTTTTTTATTTACACAAAAAAGGTTTACAATTTAACGTTATTTTTTGTGTAAGCTATTTTAGTATTTTAACAAAAATTGTATATATAGGTAAAGATTGCATAAGTAGGGATAAATCTCTATTTTGGGCAACGAATATTCTAAGGATATTACTTGGTAATATACTTGGAAAAGATGAAATGCTATTTGTCACCTTTCTATTGAATTTGTTTGGTATAATAATTTTCACTTAAGTTTAGAATAATACATAATATAACATTAAATATTTTTAAACCGATTTGACAAATTTTTATCTTCCAGAGAATTGTACAAGACATTTTGATATGTTGTGTATAGACCAAAACTTTAAGAAATCATTTTAAGTTGTTTTTGTTTTAAGTTGCTCAAATATCATTTACCACCTGTAAAGACAATTAGAAAAATGATAATTTTAACTTGACTGTTATCTGTTAACTGGTAAAGAATATTATTAGATTTTTTATACAATTTTGGTGGGTACACCTAATGTACAAAATTGTCTGTTCCTTAGCACCGGACACTAAGTCATCCCATAGCATCGTTAAAATATTGATATTTCTTGTGTAAATTTACGTCATTTATTATAATTATTTAGTTTTGGTTTAGAGTATAGAAGAACAAAGAGAATTGAAATGGAAGCGAAGAAAAAGAAAGGATCGTGGGAGCCACAGAGCTTAAAAACTGCTATTGATAAGGTTTTGTCCAAAGAACTGAGTGTAAGACAAGCTGCGAAGCAATACAATAGTCCTAAAAGCACTGTACATGACAAACTAAAGGCGCTAAATCGAGAAGAAAAAATAACGATAATACCAAAGTTGGGTAGGTTTATTAGGACTTTTTCAGCAGAGTATGAACAATTCTTGGTGGACCACGTTAAAGATTTATTTAACAGATGTATACCGCTCATGAAAAATGAGTTTCTAAAGTTAGCCTACGACTTAGCTGAACTCATGGAGATCCCTCATCGATTTACTAAAGAGATAGGCAGTGCTGATAAGCATTTCTATTACGACTTGAGAAGGCATTCTGACATTTCGCTGAGAGCACCGGAATCGACAAGCAGGATGCGAGCCATTGGTTTGAACAAACCACAAGTGGATATTCTAAGACAATGTTGAAAGGCTGATGACACAGTACAAATTCACACTCTCAAGAATTTATAACTGTGATAAAACTGTGTCAGTTACGTGGACAAACACCAAATAGTTTTCGCTCCGAAAGCTATCCTCCAAGTAGAAAAGCTCAGTTCTGAGAATACTTGTTAAACACACGCAACCAACCAAAGAGAGCCATGTGCTGCTTCTAGTGAATGGCCATTGCAGCCACAAGAAACTGACGGTAATCAACTTTTGAGAAGAAAATCATATTAACTTCATAAGCACACCACCACATACTACCCAAAAGCTCCAGCCTCTGGACAGGAGTTTTATGAAGCTATTTAAAGATGCATACAACCAACGATGCGACGTGTGGATGAGAACAAATGCTGGATGTCGGATAACGGATTACGACATTGCTGGTTTGGTCAAAGAAGCATTTACAAAAGTAGCTTGACTTGATTACTACGAGCAATATGAACCGTTCTAAAATAGTTCGAAAAAGGAACCAAAATGGACTTATTAAAAGACAAACACTGCAGCCATGTGCTAACACTCAAAAACCCTATTCTATCTATATGGGTATATATTTTTTTTAAATTAAAATTGCACTTGGTAATTCTTTGTGTCAGACTAGGGAATAGCGATCGGATAAGTGATTGCTTTACCGTTTACCGTGGCAAATACTAAATACACATTTTTTTGTTTTAGAAGTGAGAATTTTTGTAACTGTAACTAAATATTTAACGCCCCTAAAATTTTGCGCCCCATAAATTTGGCGCCTGCGTGCGGGGCATTCATTGCATACCCGTCAGGAACGGTCCTGTTCGTAATAATTGTTCACTTTTGGCATTCTTCTAATTTTAAGACCATAAGTTAATGTGTAGTTAAGTCCATTTTTAGTAAAATAAAACTTTTTTAATAGAAGCTCTGCAGATCTCGTTACTTAGCTACCAGCAGAAAACCTTATCAGTACATTGAAAAAAACAACAATTGAAAAATGTTCTTAGTATTATTCTGAAGCGATGATATAACATTTTACCAAAAAATATTAGTATTCAATTGGAACGTGTGAAACATGTCTATTTAGGCAATAATTTTTTTGAAATAAAGGGCTCTTGAATAACTTTTTTAGGTACATAAATGCAACCTATCAAAAAATAACTAATTTCATTATTTAGGACGTACTTGGCATTTTCCATTAAACAACTAATATAATGTACACTAAACTCTACTTTCCATAAAAAACTCTTCTTTTGTGGAATTTTAATATCCTTGAGAAGAATTCCGCCAACATCCCATTAGTCCTTCTAATCGTGAGAAAAATCCCAAAGAATTCAGCTCATTACATTTTATATTACTTATGCATTCAAAAAAGGAAAAATCGTCCAAAAATTATACATTGTCCCTGATTACTTTTTTATGTTTTAACTAGTCAGGACACGCAAAAGAAATATTTGAAAACACATGGTCACTAAGTCTGGCTAGGTCGGAGGCAAAATATACGATGTGGTCAGTGGGCAAATGGTGATTTTTCGTATTTTATTTAATTTATTAAAATAACACTACTATATTACGTGGTAGGGCAAAGACTTAAGATACGTCTTTACCTTACTATAGAAAAAAGTACATTTTTTTTTTTTTATAAGAACGTAATTATACGGGGATTTAAAAATCGATCACAATTTTAAAAGGGGAATTCTACATGACAAAATAATGGTAACCATTTTTTTCAAAATGTCATCCGTTTTCGAGGTACAAGCCGACAAAGTTCAGTTTGTTATTTTTGTTTTAAATTATTTGCTTACGGAAAAACCGATTCCACTAATATTTGAAACGTAGACTGAGTGGTTGCGTTCATCATTTTAGTAACAATTCACATCGATTATGTGCCCTAGAGCCTTTATTTACATGGAAAATTGTGTTTTTTTAATTTTTTTTTGCCAAATTTTTGTATGTTTTCTCAAAGACTAATGCAAGGCCTTTAAAAAAGGTGCTCTTCATTTAAATCGCTAAACACAACCGTTTATACGTAAATCGCCTTTAAAAATTGAATTGAATAGAAATAATATATATATATATATATATATATATATATATATATATATATATATATATATATATATATATATATATATATATATATATATATATATATATATATGTAATCCGACTTTTTATTAAAAAAAAAAACGCCACTTCACGGGCTATATGAAGCCCTTCACCTACTTAAACCCAAAATCGGGCTTAATAATTTTTCCATGTATAACTCCTAAAATAACCTATATAGCGGCATCTTACGAACCTCAAATCATTTCAATATAGCGTCACATATCAAGTTTCCTAATCGTGGTGACAGTTTTAATGTAAATATAATAGATGACTCTAAAAACACGACTTTGTAAAAATTGTTGGGCTTCGTAAGTATGTTTTGTTTTTCAAAATATACACGTTTAGTTGTTAACTGCCACTAGTTAGCGCTACTCTAAAATGTATATAATATGAAGCAAAGGTGTTCTCGGTAATACGAAGACCGAAAAGCCACAA
>JAHBCN010023163.1:0-12797 GCA_019359885.1 Listronotus oregonensis | reverse complement strand
GGGGAAAGCATTGATAGACCACGTACTGTCGAAGAAAAAAAGATGTTGTTGGGTGCTGGCGGCAGAATGAGCAATGTTGAAGTTGAGAGTGAAGAGTTAGTTGGATGGTAGGAATACCAACGCATTTGACATTTGAATGCGATAATATATATCTTTTATTGTTTTAGGAATAAACCAACACCTCCACCACCCCTTCCACCGCACGCGATCTCTCTCCCAACCAAAAAATCGCCACCAGTTGTTGAGGACTACAGACCACCAGTGCCTCCCATAGGAATCTGCCTTCTACATCTACTGCCGAGTCTCCGTACCTCCAGCTGTGTCCACACCTAAAAGGCATCACCATCATCATCACCAGAGGTAAATAGAGCCATAGTAGTGATGGTAGGAGTAGTAGTAGCAACTTTAGCGTCTAAAAATTTCTGACCAACCTGGTTCGCACTATTTACAGAATAAATGTTGAACAACCCAAAAAAAAATTTTGACACAATCACTTTAACTTATAAATTAACTTACAGAAAGGGAAGTCGAACGAGTGAGAAACTTCTGCAGCAAGCCATGGAGACGTCAGCAGACGGCAGCGGTCCAAGTAGTGATTTGCGCGAACAAATACTTGACGACGTAGAGGACAGAGGGCAGCAGTCTTTGAATTTGACGACGAACCACAGGTAAAGAAAGAAACGGGGATAAAATGGAGTTGGCAGTACCCCAGATCACCTAATGCGAAATGTAAGTAAAATCTCTACAGAAGCCTATTAACGCCTGACTGATTGATACGTACACCTGTTCACCCACATTGTCGCCAATCAAATCTATATTAATTTATGTAAATTTTTAGCCAACCGAAATAGTGCCGAGGTTAAACGAGCTACGATAGTAGGGAACCCAATGTTCAGCGCAAACGACGACCAGAACGACAACAAAACGAACGATGTTGCTGGTGTGACTCCAGCGGAACTCCCGTTTGGATGACTTGCAGCTGGACATGGACTATGATCAAATCATGCATTATTTTGAAAATTTAAAGGTAATGTTGTATAAAGGGTTTTCCTTACACTACCAAACCATGTCTTATCTGTTTTTGGTTGGATGATAAAGGTGGTAGACATGTTTTTGCTGGAAACACTTTGCAATAATGTATAAAATAAGAATTGAGATATGCTCTTTCTTAGAAAGGTCCAGACCATTTGTAAAATACACAAATATGATTTTTTTACTTTATTTTTTCATAATTTTGTAACTATTGGTCGTAAAAAATTCTAAAGAGAAACCTTTTCTATCACGATGACCAATAAGCCCGTCCCATTTCTAAAGAAAGAGTCGAGAGGGACGAAATTGTATGTGGTTTGTTGAAGCAAATGAGCCATGCTCCAGCATCCAAATTTTCCAAGAAATTAGCATTCCAAACCGCACAGTTATACATATTTTAAAAAGCATGGTATAAATCCTAAAAAATTAAACCTACTCAAGAAATTTTCCCAGATGATTATATCAGGCGAATGAAGTTTTGTGAGACCATAAGAAGAAAAATTGATGAAAATGACGATTTTCTAAAAAATATTTTATTTTTCCTTATCACGGTTATCATAATTCTGCAGTCGCCGGATAGGTATTGGCCATGAGAAAATTAAACGTTTGGCCGGGTATTTTGGGCGACAACATTGTAGGACCTTTTGTCATTAAAGGCAACTTAAATGGAGAAAAATATTTGCAAATGCTGCAAGAGGAAATTATACCAGCTGTGCGGATATTAAATGTTAATTTCGAGGAAATTTGGTTTCAGTGATCACAACGCAAGGCCAATTCAGGAATTTATGACTAGGAACTATTCCTGAACGACTTATTTGTGACAGAGGTACCGTAACATGGCCTACAAGGTCACCGGATTTGACTCCTCTTGATTTTTTTTTGTGGGGCCAATTAACGTATCTAATTTACAGGTATCCACATAAGTGGCCTGGTGAGCTGAGTTAATCAGGGCAGTGTCTTTGAGCATTTATTCAAATGAGAATGTTTTTGGTCTATATTTGGTTTTTTTTTGGTATTTTTTTTTTTAAAAAGGTTTGGTAAAAGAGGGAATTTTATAAAACAACAATTTTTGTCTGTCTTTATTTTGTTAAGCCTTTGCCCATTAAATTGACATCTTCCTTTATCACCTGAAAATCTCTGCATCCAAGAAATTGGTTTGTCAGTCATGTAAAGCTGTCTCAAAGTATACCGTGTTAGCTCTTGCCTTCATTTATGGATTATACCTGCCAACAGCAATAAAACTGCGGATCGGTAGGTATTAAAGGACAGAACATTAGGGACGGACTTTAATAATATAAAGATTTATAATTTATTGTTTTTTTTGGGTAGTATAATCTTAAAATTACATTAAGAAATTAAATATACGCAAAGTTTTAATAAATTTATAACTGCATTATCTAACAAAATTTAACATTTTTAATCTAAATATCTAAATCTAATTCTGTTTCACTATCAGAGTCATCATTGAGATTAATTACAATAGGATTTATGTTGTTTTGGATAGAAATGTAAGAGTCCTCAATTTTTATAATGTGCTGTAGTAAATTTTTCCAGCTCTCAACTGGTATGTTAGTAAAACTTTTTTTTATCAAATTTATAACACTGGGACTTAAAGTAGGTGTAACATTTTCTGCTCTGATCTTTGCTTGGTTCCACAAATGCTCTATGGGGTTAAACATACAGTGATACGGAGGAAGCCAAGACAGTATGCCCAGCCTGTTCAGCCAAATTATCACATACATATTGTTTTTTAATTGCATATGAATTTTGGACTTCCAAAAGAGGGGTTTTTTGTAACTAAACTCCAAATAAATATCATTTGCTAACAAATATTTCTGGATTTCAGTTTTTGAACTCGATAAAGCTGGTGCTTTGTGTAGCAGACGGCTGTGGTAAATTGCGTTATCCATGACAATAACACTTTGTTTGGGAAAATTTTTTAAAAGATAATTTTAAAACCAAAAAGTTCTGCACTTGTATCCTCATGATAATCCAAGTAGAATCCTTAATATCCTTTGCAGACAACACCAAGCAGTTTGGGACATATCCGTCTTCTGAACCCGCGTGTATTATGGTAATGCGTTTTCCTTTATTTTAAAAGGGCTTTGTCTGACAGTTTTGACTGGAATCAACCCATCCTTTGGATACTGTGTCGTGAGTCTCGAGCCATGTTTCATCAAGGTAAATTATGGATCTGTTTTCTAACCTATATCTTTTAATTTCTTGAAGGTAATTAAACAAGTGCGTAATCTGTGCGATTCCATTACTACTTGTCTTTTGTCTATTTTGCGGTATTTAAATCCCATTTACAAACAACTCTATGAAGGGTGGCTCGGCTAATTATTTATATTGGTTTCGTCTTCGTCTAGTTTCTTTTTCAGTTTATCCAAGGTAGGAATAACTCCGCTTTCATAAAGACAATGTGTCCTGATCACTATTGTTTATATCGGTGAGATTGAAAATCACTACGTTTTTTTTCTTTTGTTCAATTCTTACACTAATAATAATATCCCTTATCGATAATATTAGAGTTTTTGTAAGTAGACAGGTTTCTTTTAAAGCTTCTTGTTTAATTAGATCTCTACTGATTAAAGTTTCATACACATTTTTCACAACCTGTTTTGCATCTAATGACAAATGATTTCGACGCGACATAGTTATATTCTTGTAAAACAACTTTTTCGAAACTCACAGTAAAAACGGTTATTCAACACTGCCACTTAAATATTAGCCAAAATATTTATATGCCTAATGGTTAATACTCAAGAAATCCCTGCCCACCCTGCCCTTATGAACAAATGGGTTTACCCAGTAACAATAGGTAATAAAATCGTTAAAGGTTTATTGGAGTATGGTCCGTCAAAAGCCATTACGATATACTTTGAGATAGACTATATATATTTCAATGAGAAATCACCTCTTGAAATATGGTGGTGCATTTTTCGAACACACCTTCCGAAGAGTTACCGGCAAAAACAACCCTGCCACCTCGTATATTCAACAATTCTTGTTTTTTACAGATTGAACTTTGTCTATACAGACTTTAAGAAAATAAAACTACCTTTTTCAGGAATCAAACGCCTGAGTAGAAGAGATCATTGCAAAGATCCGAGACATCCTGTTGTCGTTCAGCGAACAGTACAGAGCGAGCGCCCTGAACGGTAATCTACCGAATCCTGATCCCATACGTCATTTTAATATCAACCAGAGTTTCGACTTTTTTCGATCATGCTGAGCGAGTCGTACGCTTAGGGCCAGTTGCACAGAAGGCAGCTGATCATCGGTTAAGTTAACTGTGGTTAGATTAACTGTCTATAATAACCGCTTCTGGAATATAGGGTCAATTACGGTGTAACAAAAATGGCAAGCTTAAGCTGTGTTTCATTGTACATTTTTATGGGGTTAAGATACGAAAAATATGAATATTTGTAGAAAGATTGGTGTCGTTAAGTTTTTGATAGGAAGATTAGTTGCTTTGGGCCGTATTATTAGTTTTCTTTCAAACAAAGGTTGTGATAGTTATTAATGTAAATATTGTTGCAGTTAATGTAAAAAGGGGTTATTTGAATACGTAAAAGTTTTAAGAAAAGCGTATGTAATTTGTTTTATTTATGGGGATGGGATAATTTTTCCTGCCTAAGTAAGAAAAAAGTAAAATATGGGTTAAAAACTATGTTTTTCTACAAATGTGTTAAAAATTCAATTTTAACACCATCTGATGCCTTAAAATGTACTAAGCACTAATGCCTTAAAGTAACATTTTAAAGCACTAGTGTTAAAAGTGAAATGTCAACTTTTATTTATTTACTAACATTTATATTAATCGTACAATTCAAACAACTTGAAAAACAAATTCCTTCCACAGTTTTAGCATTCTCCGTAGATGAGGTGGATTGAACAGAAAAAACCGAATTCTCAATGGACATTGAGGCACGATCTGCTGCTCTTGTTTTCACTGTAAGTAGTTTTCTGGCAATAGAGTTCTTATTTCCCATAAAATTTTTGATGTATCCCTCAGCTATGGTGGAAGATTTCCACCCCCATGCCTCTTAATATTCGTCAAATTTGCTCCAACATCGGCAAGTAAGGCGAAAACAATGCCCCGTATAAAGGATCGGATTTGGAAGCTGCAGGAAAAGTCTCCGATGTCCCACATTTGCTGGACAAAGAGCCATATACTTAAATTTCGTAGTACCTTGGTTTAGTATCGTATGTGAATCATCAATGAAGTACCATATCTTCCAAGTCCTCAAGAGTAAACTGACAAAGCTCCTCCCTGCGACAGGCACCAAAATTCCCAAAATGGTAACTACTTTCATCAGAAGGTATTCATCATCAGGTGTACACTTCCGAAACTGGCCAATTTGCGCTTTGCTCAGAATCTTTGATTTTTTGGGCTGATATCCCTCTCCTTAATGCTTTAAATAAGCGATAAGCTAAGCTTTGATCATTGAATAAGTCGACCATCACGATGATGCTTTCCAAATCTTCGCTTTTTCCTCAAAATACACAAGAAATATATTTTGGGTATATTTTCCAGCAACATCTTTCTCCTTACACCAATTCATAAACTTTTTGTAGGCAATATTATATTGTATACGAGATTTCCTGACAGTAAATCCAGCGATGCTTACTGGCCGCTTCATTTATCTCTTTAAATGGGTCAATGGAACCAAATTTCTCCTACATTTTTTCCATTTTAAGTATGATTTTAAGTAAAACTAAAACTAGCTAAAACTGGCAAGATGTATCAAATTTGAAGTAAACATGCCACTAACCACAACAACGGTTGTTAGAATTCCTTAATAAATGCCAACTTCAATAATTTATATATACGATGCTATGTAAAACTATATCTTCCAATTTTTGAATAATTAAATTTTTAACTGCATTATTGCGTTTGTAGAAAAATTTTTTTTAAATTTTGTAATAAAAGTCTTTTTGGGACCAGGGAGTTAGAATGAGAGAAGACATTCGTGCCTTAAAATTGTACTTTAACACTTATAATCATAAATAACCAATTTTTAGCTTAATTCTTTTATTCCATCGGTGCTCAAAAACCTTTATGCCATGTGTTAATTTGTCCAATTCATCAAAATGGGAGTTTGTAAGCGATTATGTCTAAACCCGAGGAAATTTTTTTAACCAGAAAAAAATTTTTTTTCAATTAGGGAAAACAAACAGAAATCCAAGGGAGCCAAATCTGGTAAAAAGGTTTCAGACAATCAGCTTGAAGGCCAACTAATGAAGTTTGCCATGAGAGTTAGCTGCATTTCTTGGTGAAACATAATTTTCTTTTTTTTAAAGGGGACGTTTCTAGTGAATATTTGGTTCCTATCCACTGTCTTTATTGTTGTTTTTGTCTCCGCATAAGTGGTGGTTCCAAGTTTCAGACAGATACAAATCGGCGAAGATATTCTGTTGGGGAATGCTTAAACAGTGTCAATCAAACACTCTTCTGAAATGGTCATGCAAATGAGTTTTGCTCTGAAGTAGGTAATCGCAGCACCCATAGAGCGGATAGTTTTCTCATATCCAAAACGTCTCTTAAAATAGGGTGAGTTCGCTTTTTTGTTATGCCCACAGCATTAGCTATTTTATCTTACTTTGGGCGGCGATCATTCAAAACGATTTTATGAACTTCCTGTACAATTTCTTTAGAAGTTGCCGGAACTCTGGGCATCTTCAGTGCTCGTGCGACCACATTTAACGTCTGCAACCTAAGTTTTAACGTCGTGACTTACTTAAAGTAGTATCTTACTTCGCTTTAATTTCTGTAGGAGGAATCCTTTAATATGATAATGTGTTAAAGCTGCATAAAACTTAATTTTTTTCATGCTTAACAAAATGTAAAACTTAATAACTTTTAATAACCATAACTTATAAACCTTTTTATAGATAAATTAACAAAGCATGAGGTTATTTAAATATGCGGTCATATGACGGCAACTGGCGCCCTCTATGAGTTGGGCCGGAAACTTTTTATCCCATCCTCGTATTTACGTTATATATAGTTGCCTTTTTCTTTATTTCAATTTATCTTTCTGACATTGTTGAATAAAACCTTCAGCTCTAAATCCAAACTGCTACTTTATAATATGGCTCACAGCTATTCTAGAACCATTAGTGCCATTATGTTAGATTTTCGTATCTTACTCTTTCACAAATAAAAAATGTACATACTCATCATGTATACCCATTTTAAAAATCCCATACTATGGTACAGCAATATGCAAGACTGAATGTATTAATCCGCTTTAACTGACATTTTTATTATTTATTCTCATACTGTTAACTTAATGTCATAATATTGTATTTATCTTATTTCAAGAATAAGGAAACTTTAAGAGAAAATAAATTGTATGCATTGGAAAATTATGAAATTACGAAAATGATAGGAACATTCAGAAGTCAAAATACTTGATTTTTTTGAATAGGAATTCCTTATGCTATTTAATACTATTTTAATAGACTTCTGAAAAATATTAAACGGTACCCACAAATTCATACAAAATGTTCTTAATATACTAAATTACATAAAAATTATAAATGTTCCAAGAAATTGTGAAACAATCTAAGTGAAAATTGATTGTGGCCGTGTGCATGAAAAATGTAGGAAATGAAGAAAATTTGTATTTTGTGCAAAATTTTTATTAAAACCAGTATCCCAGCAAACCGTTTTCGGTAAAAACCATCATCAGAGTTACAGCAGTTGGAGCATACATAATATGTAAACAAGACATCGATAAACTATTACATAATTAAATTAAAAATTTAAAGTAAAATTGTGAATAATCTCACATTTTCACCTTCCAAAGGGTGAATTTTTAAATAAAACCACACAAAGATACCATTATTTTGTTGGAAAAACGAACGTATTCGCTTTAATTGCTGTAACTCCTGCATGACGAACAGCACTGATGATGGTTTTTACCTAAAGGGCTTTGGTAAGATATTTGTTTGAATTCAAATTTAAAATTTCTTCAAATGTAAAGTTTCTTCATTTTCAAAAAAAATTAAGAGCTGGACTAAGCTAAATTAATATACAGGGTGGGGCACCCCAACCGCCACTGAGTTTATACGAAAGCCCGTGAGAATTTTTAGAAAATTCTTTTGCAGGATGTATGCATACAGGTAAGGATCTTCATTTAAAAATATTTGCATCTATACAGGGTGATTAAAAAAAGTACCATATCAAAGTTATTTTTTTTTTTTTAATGAATTTAGATAAATAAAAATAAAGCCATGTTTCAATAAATGTCCCTATATCCTAATCCCCACCCTTTTGAAATATTTGCAAATTCCTGATTTTGTAGAACTTTATAGAAAAAATAATTTTCATATAAATATTTAAACTAGAATTAAATTACATAGCCAATATTTAGTAAACTACTATTACTATATATGGTTTAACATTTTTATTAAAATATTATACAGGGTGGTCAAAAAATAATTTCTAATATTATGAACATTCTTTTGAAATAACTCTCTTATTTTAAATCGAACACCCTGTATTTGACTATTTAATATTATGCAGGTAATTGTCTCGAAAGTTGCCTCCTCCGATTTTGACCAAATTTGATACGAGGGTTTGGGGCGCTGATTACGAATCTGAAAAATATTTTTTCGGCAACATTTCTTTTCAAGATATTTATCATCAAAGTTAATATCAAACGAACCTTATTTTTACTATATTCCCCTTCTTTTTGTAACAATTCTGATTTTTACACTAAAGTGGCACATAATATTTTGTAAACACCCTTTAAAACCTCCAAGGCCAAAGGCAGCCGCCATATTTGCTTACGTGTATACATGGTTGCGGACACTTTGGGGCGTGTGAAAGTGGATGTTTGCAATTAAATGGAAAAATGGTGTACAATAAATATGAAAACAAGTTTTTTAAAAAGGGGGTTGTCAAAATATTTGTGCCAATGTAGTGTAAAAATCAAGAATTCTGTGCAAAAGAAGGAGGAATAGTGTAAATAAGGTTACTTTGATTTTCAATTTTAATGATGAATATCTCGAAAACGAAACGTTGCCGAAAAAATATTTTTTAGATTTGTAATCAGCGCCCCAAAAAACCCCCGTATACCAAATTTGGTCAAAATCGGAGAGGAGTCAACTTTCGAGACAATTACCTTATGCATAATGTTATTACCAATTCATTGATATAGGGTTTGCCTATAACAAAAACCGTTATTTTTTAAATTATTTCGAATTTTGTGTAGTGCGTGTATTTAACACGTATAGGCAAACCCTATATCAATGAATTGGTAATAAAATTCTGCATAATATTAAATAGCCAAATACCAATTCCATTTAAAATAAGAGAGTTATTAGCAAAAGACTATTCATAATATTAGAAATTATTTTTTGACCACCCTGTATAATATTATAATAAAAATGTTAAACCATATCGTAGTAATAGTATGTTTACTAAATATTGGCTATGGTAATTTAATTTTACTTTAAATATTTACAATGAAAAAAAAATTTTACCAGAGTTCTACAAAATCAGAAATTTGCAAATATTTCAAAAAGGGTGGGGATTAGATTTAGAGACCTTCATTGAAACATGGCTTTATTTTTGTTCTAGAATTCAAAATCGATAAGAAATATAGGTGTCCCATTTAAAAAATGTAACTTTGATATGGTTTTTTTTTTTAATTACCCTGTATAAATGCAAATATTTTTAAATAAAGGTCCTTTACCGTCTGCATACATCCTGCAAAAAAGTGCCTAAGGGTGCCCCATCCTGATATACAAAACTGTACCTTTGTACCTCGGAGGTTAGTCCGCTTATCCAAGAAAGGCAAATTTCCCTTCGTTTTTCATGTATAAATTCGATTTTTCCTAAATTTCCCTCATTCTTGTCCTGTATAATCTATATAATTATATAGACATAGAAAAAATATTTATTGTATTAATTGTATTAATTAAAATAAGTATGTATTCTTACAAAAAACAAGTTTAGCAACCGGGTATACTAGCTGATGTATCTAAAGCCATCTATTCAGGATTTTTGCAGTGATCAAGAAATTAACTATAAAAAAATCTCTAGTCAACTTATAACTATAAGCTTTATTTAAATTAAATAAACGTGCATTTTTATGACTATATGTAATTATTATATATGTAATGTTAGAGCCATATTAATCTTAAAGATAAAACAGAATGTATGTATCGATCTAGTGACACCAAGAATCCGATAGAGTGAGAAAGTTAAACGACTGTCACTATCTATCTGCTTGTTAAATAGAAATTTCTCTAAAAAATAGTTTGCAAATTTAATTTTTTTTATTAACAAAATTGTAAGTACCATATAGGTTTTTGTGTTGTGTACATTATTTTATGACAGACTCCTAACGTCCAAATAGACAGATTTAAGTCTTCTTGATTTTATCTGAAATATGATTTTTCCTAATTTTCTGTCAATATGATGACTGATTTTAATATGTTTTTGGTATATCGCCCAGAAACTATTAAAGTGATCGGCTAAAAAAAGTAAAAGTTTATATTAGTAACATTATTTCATGATTTTTCGACTTAAGGGATGGTCTCTGAGGGTTGAAAAATTCAAAATGTCACAGAATAATATTCTACTTAACTAAATAAGATTTCCACCGACTAAATGCTTTAATTTGCATTTCTTTCAATTTTTGAGGTTTTATCCCCAAAATGCAAGAAGCGCAAGTTGAACACATGTCAATTTTAAAGTTAAGAGTAAAATAAGCTTGATTCCAAATTTTCATAAAATCTGATGGAGGTTCAAAGAATTGAAGGTTATAGCATATTTACCTTCAATGACTGTACTATGTAGCTAATTCTACAAGTGTTATTAAAAATAAGCCATGAGCAAATAATGAACGTTTTTTAAATATATATTTATGACAGCCGCACTAGAGAGCACCAGCTAATGTCAAAAACGACGCATTTTAGGTGATCGTGATGAATAGCCATAAAAAAATTAAATTTGCAAATTATTAAACCTACATAATTTTATGTTATAGTAAATAATTTATTGCTCCTAACTCAAGTAAAATGATTCTTTTTGGATGCATGGATTTGTATAACGA
Source organism: Listronotus oregonensis (assembly GCA_019359885.1). Classification (NCBI taxonomy): domain Eukaryota; kingdom Metazoa; phylum Arthropoda; class Insecta; order Coleoptera; family Curculionidae; genus Listronotus; species Listronotus oregonensis. The sequence goes on along the minus strand of JAHBCN010023163.1, from coordinate 1,692 downwards.
TATTCCTTATGTTGTTTTTTAGGTTTTGCAAAAGGTAATAAACAAATAATATTTAAAATCTACCAAAAAATTGATTGGACCTATAAGTTTTTATTGTTAGTTGAATATTCACGAAAAAATAGTGATTTTTATTTAACAGTATAAACGCTGACACCTTTAGTCCATTTACAAGGTGTTTGAAAGTTAATAATTCAGACAAAATGATATGATTATCTTCTTTTATAGGTTTATCTTTGCAAAACAACCTTTGTAAAAATCTATATCTTTTGTAAATTTTTGTAAATTTATTGTGTATATAGTATAGAAACCTACGTGTATTTTGCCTGACTGATACTACCTTATGTTTTCACCGTTTTTTGTGTATATGAATGGAATACAGTACCCGACATAGAGTTGATACGTTGAAATAATGTCTTGTGTTGATTTTTAAATATAAAAAGATATTTTCATTAAAGTTTGTACATATACAGGTTGTCCCAAAAGTAATGGGACACAGAGCAACAGCAGATTCCTTAGGTCGAAATAGGTTGATAATAACTAAGATACAGGGTGTCAAACTTTTGATTTGGTTTTCGTTTTTTTGTAATAATTTTTTAACTAAATGACATAGCAGTACAAAAATTAGGAGCTGGGTTTCTTGAGGCAAGAAATTCAAATTCGTCCATGCTTTTGACGTTGCTATTGAGGGGCCACTACGGTACTCCCACTTGTTTTAGATGGCATAACTTTTTTAAACTCAGTTTATTGACCTGTTTATACAAAAATAAGTTACTAAAGTTTCTCTGCATCAAAAATGTATATCCTCATTTAAGTCTCTTAGAGCAACTGATTTGAGAAAAACGGACCAGTAATTTTCTTATGGAAAATGGATTTTGCCAATTGTTTTTAAGCTTTGATCAAAACTATTCATGGGCACAAAACCTGAAAAGTCCTCCAACCCCCCAAAATCAGCCCCAAAGTTCAGGCGATTTGGGAACCTTTAAGGGTTATGTTGGAGGGTTAGAGGGGTTTTGTGCCCTGGGAGACTTTTGATCAGTGTGTTGAGAACTATTACTTTGCATAGTTTGAAAACAATTGTCCGAAATCCATTTTTTTATAGGAAAATTGCTGTGTCCTTTAAAGTCGTCTATCTCGAAAACAGTTGCTTTTAGTGACTTAAATGAGGTATACATTTTTGATGCAGAGGACTTATAGTAACTTATTTTTTAATAAACAGGTCAATATACTACTTAAAAAGTTATGCTATCTAAAACAAGTAGGTTAGGCCGTAGCTGGCGCCTCTACTAGCAACATCAAAAGCATGGACGGATTTGAATTTTTCGCCTCAAAGAACCCTCGATCTCCAATTTTGTACCGCTATGTTATTTAATTAAGAAATTATTACGAAAACGAAACAAAATTAAAAGTTTGACAGCCTGTATCTTAGTTATTATCAACTTTGGGATAAGGAAAGTTTACGTAATTGCAATATTTCGACCTAAGAAATCTGCTGTCTAATTAGTTTTGGCACATCCTGTATATTAATAAAGAACTATATTTTTACCCGGGTATCTATTAGAAAATGGTCGCAAGTACATTTAATTAGAGAGTTTCATCAAAACAATTTTTCGCTTTTTTTGATTGATGAATTTTATGTAATCTTTTTAACTCACCTGTATCTTTCTTGAAAAAAGGCAACTTTAGATGAAGTTT
>JAHBCN010023162.1:0-12772 GCA_019359885.1 Listronotus oregonensis | reverse complement strand
TTTTGGATCATTAAAACTTGCAAAAGTCTCATTATAAAAAAGAAATGTTAATAACAAACCATTTTAAAAAAAATATCAATAAATTAATGAGATACTTTTGGGGTCTGTTATCTCGAAAACTATCAATTTTTCGAAAAAAATTATAGGAACCATTTTTGTAGATTATAAAACGATCTATATTTTTTGTTTAAACAAAAATTGTCCAATTCGCATATTTTGGCAGATATTAGTGGAAAACCCATTTTTCGGGCCTTGAGGGGCCATTTTCAGCCCTTTCCCACCTGTTAATTTTAATAAGCTTATCCCCGAAGACCTAAAAATTGTGCCACAAGGGAAAAACGGTACAAACTTATTTACAGCTTTGTCCCTTCATTTACTGGACTTTAATTAAAAGTACGCCTGAGCGTGTTTAAATCCAACTTTAAAACACGCGCGTGTTTAACCTCAAAGTTTGGAATATGTCAGGCATTTTGAAAAAAAAATATTTGACATGAGTACATCTACACCATCGTGCTCGAAAAATCGCGCATGTTTTAAAGACCTTAATATCCTCTTATACTTTAATATACTAAACTTTTATTTTTAACTTCTAACAACTAACAACATTTAAACATAAATCAATTTTAGAAAGAATTATAATATATCTTCTTATGTTTCTTGTTATATTATTGCAAGAGCAGACTAGCTCTTTATAATATACAGAGCTTTTCTAAAGTAGTGGATAAATTCGTTACAAATTTGAGAAATATCTTTTGGGAAAAACGCTTGAACCCGTAAAATGTAATTTCTTTTTGCGCATTTCTTCACACAAATGGTATATACAGAGTGATTTCTGTGGAAGGTGTAATGCAATGTTGGGACTGCAACTCAATAAGTACTTTTCGTAAACATTTAATTTAAATAAAACGTTTATTTACCAAGCTTATTGCCATATTACTTAATTTTCAATTGCCTTGAAGAAATAAAAGCCAATAATACTTTCTGAAGTCCATAAATATTTTTCGTATCACGCAAAAGACCTATTAACTACAAAATAAATAAGGCATAAAGATTAAATAAACAACGCTTTGCTATTTTCAGGTTTTACTGTGAAAGCAAACAAGACTGAAATATATTATTTTCTTATCAGTAAATGGTTAAAGAGAACTATATTTTTTCGCAATATTTAAATTCACCATAAATTTATAAAACTCTGTAATACTTTTCAAAAAATGCAAAATAAATTTTTTTTAATTCTAAAATTGGCCAAAATTCCTGTAAAGAGACCTAAGTGGCTCTATCTATTTAAATCAAACTTTGTTCATAGGATTAATTCCAGGATATAAAAAAATATGCTTTAATGTTAATAAAGAACAATGCGAATTTAACAAATTAAGATCATAAGTGACAACAATTCCCTTTTGGAAACATAGTTATGTATTTAAAACTTAAAAAAAAAAACAAATATATTACTAAATAAATAATTAAAGAGTCGTATTGGGCCCAACACCCTTTCCACAATCTTTTATAACAAGTTCTAAAGTTTGAGTAGGTCTATTTCTCCGGAATAAAACTATATCATTTTTTTAAATAACTTTTTTACAAAAACCGCATTAAATTCACATGTTAATATATTCTTTAAAACCTTTATTTGTTATCAAGTTTCTAAAGAATATTAGGTTTTATTATTTTTTACGTATTAAATTTTTAGTATTCCCCGTTTTTAATTTTTTTAAAATTTTTAACTACTAACAATCCAATTTTACAAAAGTGTTAGAATCTTAGTGGTAGAGGTTTCATAGCCCGCTAGAGGGTACTGGCGAACTACATGGCCTCTGACATCCTTCATGTTGCGAATTGACCCCCAAGAGCAGAACAGCAGGTAACCGCTGACTCCCACCCGGAAAGAACCGGTGACTGCCGTACAGCCGTAGTTTGAGATGTCAGAGTCTTAACCTTCATGTCACTAGTATCCGAATCTAGCCCTCCTAGCCAGGAGGGCAGACGGCTGAGGTGCCGGACTATGTTGCGGAAGACCATTAGTATCCGAGATGGTTACCAGATGGTGATGAATCGCATCGTCCTTCAATACGGGTATGTAACGGCCCACTTTGACCATACATATAGGTCTAGTTACGTATGTGAGCAGGCCCAGTTCAGTAGAGAAGGCGCAATGTAGTCCTATCCAAGTTTACCCTAAAGGGAATGAATTCCACAATCGTTTGGCGGCCGGCGACTTAGCCACCTCCAAGACCAAAAGAGCCAGGGGGCTTGTTCTGTAGGGCCTAACCGGTCTTCCAGACCCCTGGTGGCGGTGGTAACTATGACTTTCTTACAAAGAGACAAAAGTATATGTGATACATTTGCAACATTAAATTGTCTATGACTTTGCCTATTACAGGTCGTATGTTGCTGGAACTTTTAATGATTAATTTTTTAAACTATTTTGTGGTAGTAGTAGCTGTGTATTCTATGACTAACCCCACTAATATATCTGTTTCTTCTACCCTAATACCGTTATAGCCTATTTATGGTGCCGGTGGTCGATCGAATAGCCAGAATTGAACACCGGATCTGTGCATTCATCTTTAAGGTCATGTGTCTAGAGGCATAATTAAAAATATTATCTTCACAGAATAGAATAAAATCACTATCAAATTTTGTGTTATTTTTTTTTAAAGTGTCGTGATTTTGACACCTATCATTTTCTTCTTCTCGGTGTGCCTTATCCTCTTAGGACGTTGGCGATCAGTAAGCCCATCTAACTTAATCCACTGCAGCTCGGAACAATTCAACTGAAGTCATATTCGTCCATTGTCGCGAGTTTTTCAGCCATAAATTTCTTCTTCTGCCTGGTCCTCTTTTTCCGTCTATTTTTCCTTCAATTATGAGTTGTAGCGTTCTGTATTTGTCGCTTCTTATTATGTGATCAAAGTAACTCACTTTTCTTTGTTTGAAAATATTCATGATTTCTGTTTGTTTCTTCATACGGTTTAACACCTCGATGTTGGTAGTATGGCTTGTCCAAGGAATTCTCAGCATTCTGCAATAGCACCACATTTCAAAAGCCTTCACTCACCTTTGTGTTGTTTACCGTCTACGTTTCGACACCATAAAACAATGTGCTAAAAACATAACATCTCAGAACACGAAGCCTGGTTTTTAGGTTGAACCTGAGATTACACAGCACATTACGCATGTTGTTAAATATTGCTCTCGCCTTTTCTATTCTGGCCTTTATCTCAACCGAATGATCAAAACTGTCATTAAGTACGCAGCCCGGATATGTCATGTTCCTTATTTTTTCTAGGGTGTTCCCGTTGACGGTTATTTTAGCGCCAGCATTTGGGTTAGTTGTAGTTAGGTGATTTTACTAGCGAAATGTAATGAGGTGGTTTCCCCTTGCCTTCCTCATCGCTGTGCAAACGCCGTTTTTGTGGTTGCCACTGCGCCGTTTGTTATCTAGACCACAACCAATTGAAATATTTTATTTTATTTCTTGTCTAAGGTCAGTTTTGGAAAGCCAGCTGTCACTGCCCACCAGTTTATGACTTAAATTTAAGTTTTAACCAATATCCAACGGACATGAATTTTAACAAATGATATTCTTGACATTTTTAATCTATGTTTTTTTTTTAATAAATGTCCTTTTTTGACACATATCATATCTTATAGACATAATTTTTGACACCTGTCGAATTTAACAGGTAATATTATTCACCTCTTACTTCATAGAAAATAAGCTTACGAAAAATAAAAGCATTTCTTAACTAAAGTCTCCTACTTTTTGAGTAATCAGTAATCAGAAAACTTTCACCCCCTATTCTCCCTTCTTAGGGGCTGAGTTTCCTAAAATTGTTTTCTAGGCTATGATCATCAGGGATAATGTAGGATTCTAATGGTAAAAGAATTTTTTAAACCGGTAAAGTAGTTTCGGAGCCTATTTAATGCAAACAAACAAACAATCAAATATTTCTTCTTTATAATATTATAGCATAAAAAACCAATTAAGGTGATTTATTATTTTGAAATTTGTTTTTTAATAATACAACAACGTTTGGTGACACCGTATATGTTTTTTACTTTTGTCCAACCCTTGGCACATGCAACTATATAAAATAACGTTGGCACGGGTTGAAAAAGAAAGCGTAAACACATTTATCATTTTCTTAAAAAGAATGTAACGTAAAAGAGAAAATGCTTTTAGAAAACCTCTTAGGGAGGTGTAATTACTTAAGTGAATCGAAGAATTGCTCTTAGTTTTTTTGTTTGATATCAACAAAAATAATGGTAAGGATGGTTTAATTTGACCAGAAATTTAAAATGCTTTTATTATCTATGTCTTCTCCGTAGCATAATCATGGAAGTTTAAAGATATATGGAAGCCCAATGCTATGGTCTATTAGATCAAAAAATGTCCAGCCAACTACGAAAATAACTGTCAGAGTAGGCCTCGCCGATTCTGCGTAATAACAAAATTCCACGAAATATTTTAATGTGTTGCCTACTTACACACTAATAAATCAGTGTGTAGTTAGGCAACACATTATACTTTTATGAAAGCCGGAATACCGCTTTCTGGTGCAACGGCGCGGCGTATGAAGTTATATCCGCGCTGTACCATCAACCGTCGTCGTCTCATTCAACCCTCTTTCCAAGCGAATTTCATGTTTCGTTGGGGTTTCGTCATTTTCGTTGTGGTTTGCGCCGTATTAATTTTGATTGTTTTGCTTTGTGTGATTATATTTTATAGTTGCGGAAGTTTTTTGGATTGATAAATACCTTCTTATTTTAGTTATTAGTGTTTATTTAATTGTGACTATTATTACAATTCACCGAAAGGTGCGGAAAAGACATACAAGTATGTATTTTATACCAAATTACTCGTCTTAAAAAATTAGGATGAGCATTGCTTTTCGGTTTTTGCAAATTTTTTAAAATCACCCCTATTAAGGGGTTGGAAAGTCGCCAAATCTGAAGAATTGCGAAAATAGCAGTGGTACTAAAAGTTATTCTCACTGCGTTGTAAATGGACCTTAAAATAATGAAATAATACATTATCATTTCTAAGAAGATTGTAAACCAACCCCAATGGACTATCTGGGGGTGCAATCATCTCCTAAAATATATAAAATTATATGCAACTTTAAAAATCGCAAAAAAAATTACATTTTATCTCAATTTTTTTATTGATAAGGGTGGTTGATTATCATATACATTTCCTACTAGACATGTCCTTTAAAAAAAATAATTTTTTTTTCAATTTTCAAAATGGCATATGATTTTATATATTTTAATCCATGGGGATTTGTTTACAATTTTTGCAGGATGTATTATTTCATTTTTTCTAGGTCCATTTGAAACATCAATGGCAGAGAAAATAACTTTTAATACCACTGCTATTTTCGCAATTTCTCAGATTTGGCGACTTTCCAACCCCTAAATCGGGGTGATTTTTGAAAATTTACAAAAAACGAAAAACAATGCTACACCTAATTTTTTTGACGTTTTTGGTAAAAAATACAACTTTGTATGTCATTTCCTTACTTACCTCTCTGTGAATTGAGAAATAACAGAAAGTTTTTGCGGTCACTTTTTACTTTCAAATTTTATGTGACATCCTGTACAGATCAACGTAAAAATTTAATCCTCATTAAATATTTTTTTAAGCTAATCAATAAACCAACGAAAACCTTTTAAAACCTCGTGTATACCACACTTTGTATAGGAGTTTAAAAACTTTTTCCAGGCACTTACATTAACTGTAATGGCGATCATAAAAATCTCGGTCGTTTGAAATTAAAAACCACCGAAGCACGAAAGAGCTCATTTTATCCTTTTAATGAGGTCACAATGCAAAATTTTCCTTTTCAATTAATTTTGTTAATTTTTCTGGGTTTTATTTAAAACGTTGGCGGTTTTAAGTCAAGGGTCCTTCGGGACTGAACGCTTTATACAATCCAAACGCACAGTTTATTTAGATGCCAACAAAGTTGGATTTTTGTTGTAAAATGCGGAGTTTAAAGGGCACGAATTTGTAAAACACGCACAAAATTGTAGCATTGATTAGCTTTAAAGTCTGTAAAGGATTAAAATGGCTTACTTTAGATTTGTAATGATTCATTTTTTAGTACATAATTTACAGTCCAAACAAAACGTTATGTATTGTGTCCCAAATTAGTGATGTATGTATTAGATTTTGGAAAGAAAAAGAAAAACGCTTAAAAGAAAAACATTTGAAAAAATTTGTTGATAACTTAATTTCCTGCTTAGTTTGTTGGGGTTATCCTAAACTATAACAGTTTAGTTTATTTAAAGAAAGATAGAAAGAAACAGGGCATATTGCTTTACTTTATTTTAATTGCGTAAAGAACTATGAAAAACGCCGAAAAAATAACCTAAGTTGTCGTGACTTCGAATAAAATTAATTTATGATTTATAAGTTTAACAATTTAAAGTTTACAATCCATAAGATTATTGTACAAAGGCATATAAGCCGTTTAAATATAATATTGGAATATATTCAAGTTTAAAAATTGTAGCGTTGTTTTTGCTACATAGAGATACAGACATTAATTCCTGTTAAAGGTCTAGATTCTATAGGGTTCTCAGGTAAAGCAATTTTAAACTGTCGATTATTCTTACTCTTATTTATACCAAGTGATTCCTAAATTGAGACTTTTTTTAACTGTGTATAAAACTCGCTAAAATAAGCAACTTTTAGATTTTTTTTCAAAAACCCAGATATAACAAAGCTACATACATTTATTTGAAAGTCCGTCTAGTGCTGTCCTAGGCATAAAAAGATAGTTTACTTCTTATTTACGCTTGTTTTTTGTCTTGTTAATCACGCACTATGAATCAGTCGCATTGCATTTGCCGGACGAGGTGAGGATTAATTTTAATTATAAATCATTGTTAAATCGCGAAAATGGCACAATCCAAAAACAGTGAATACGTGGATATGTTGCTGATTTATGGAGAGTGTCGTTAATCTGCAAACGTTGCTTCGAGATTGTACGCGCGACGGTTTCCCTTGCGGGCTCATTCTCAGTACTCGGGTGATTGCAAGTCAGCTAGGTTTAAGTCAAAAAAAAGTGTGGACAACATTGCGGAAAAATCATGTTCAACGTGTCCAAGCACTACAGCCCGAAGACTTCTTGGGCAGGTGACAACTTACTTAAGACAGGACCGTATTCGACACACTAAATGAATGTGTAAGTTCCTTATGTTTTAGTATTTAAAAAAAAGTGATTAAAGAAAGTTGTTTATTTTAATAATTTCTATATACAGTTAAAAAAAGCGTCAACTTATGAATCACTCTGTATTTACATTTACTGGTATATTATGCATACCCCGACAAAATCGGGATATCGTCTTATATTTGATGTTCTCTGTATCATTTCAGATATTGCTGTCCATGATGTCTAGTTAGGGGTAGTACTAAATAAGGACGATATTAAAGGAGTCCATATGGTCGTATTTTATAATAACCCGAACGCCTTAAAATAGATCCTTCATGCTCAACAAACCAGCAGCTGTCTATGATGTCTAGTTAGGGGTAGTACTAAATAAGGACGATATTAAAGGAGTCCATATGGTCGTATTTTGTAATAACCCGAACGCCTTACAATAGATCCTTCATGCTCAACAAACCAGCAGCTTTTGTTTTAGCAAAACAATTCTTTTAGTCCAAAAATCTTACCCGACGACTTTGGCGTTCGATAGTATCTAAGTCTCTTCCAGTCCAGTACTTTGACAATTATTGTGTTCCTGTTTAGCCTTGCAGCAAATTCTCTTACAGATCTCTCTTGCAACCCAACAATTCAACCTCAGTCAGCTTATTGAAGTTTTTTATCGAATTGTAGGCATTATTACTAAGTACAAAAACTCTAAATAAACACACAAAAAAAAGTACTACCCTTCTGAAGAGGCACCGAACTTCCCGCTTTCTTCGTTCCTTCATCCCTAGGGTGTCAAGACTATGGAACATGTTGCCCGCAGAAGTTTTTCCTTCTCCTCCCAGTCTACAAATATTTAAGTCCCGTATGAACAAACTCCCTCTCACCACACTTAAGGCATCAACGGTACGTTAGCATTAGCATCAGCCTTCGTGGACTGTCCAAAGATTAAAACCCTGACTGGAAATACCAGGATATTATACAGTATGTCTCAGTAGGTTGGAACCATATGGAAAACTTTTTTATTATTAATTTTACGAATACAAGTTATTCTTCATTAAAAGTTCTGCATGGTCTAAAACCTAAAATACAACCATCAAATATTAAATTTTTTAAGGTGTATACAAGGTTTTTTAAAAATATCTAAATATTATTGACAATTTCAAAATATGTTATTAAGAAAAGTTGATCACAACTAAAAATCATGTTTAAACATGAAAATGTACCCATTCACGATTAAAAATTATTTTGTGTTATTTTTACAAGGTTTTTTTACACATTACTTATGAATGAACACAACACAAGTTATCACATGCTTTTTCTATACTTTATAAATTCTAACGTGTTTTAACGGTCGCTGCCAAACATTTCTTCCTCTAAGAATTCATTTCTATGTCAGGAGCATCCTAGATTACTTGTAACTACAGTTAAGTTTTTATTGTTAATGTAGAGTTACGTTTCAAAAAGAAAACAACCCTATGAAAAAAGCGTTTTGTAAATAAATTGTTATTCTGAAGAAAAAATAAGGGTTTTTATTAAAAATTAAGTTGATATGTAAAGGACCTTAAAATCGCGGTTAAAATTTGATATTAAACTGATTTTTCTTATTTTTATTAATAATTTTAAATAAAACTGTTTCTACATGTTTTTTACTTTTACATTTTTATTAAATTTATTAACTAATTTTAAAGGTTTTACCCAGTTTTAATGATTGGTTTTTAAAGACAACCTATTTAGGTAAAAATAAAAACATAATGTATCAAAAATAACACGCCCGTGGTCTAGGACAATTTACAAAGTACAGGTAAATGTATTTAATACAAAACACAAAAATGAGACCTAAAAGAAAATGCAGGTACCTGGTGTGTTCTAAATGGTACTGGTCATTAATGCTACCTCTTCGAGTCGTGTCAGGAAGCACCTGCTTCTGTAGCACATGCCGTTTTCAACATGAGCGCTTGTAAAGCTTGTTAGTACTTTTTTATATTACCATACATAAATAAAAGTTAAAAAAGTGGATACGGAGTAAAAAGAAATAATAACTAATTTTTTTTATCGGTTTCTAAAGAAAAATAAAATAAATAATGGTAAGGGATTTACTTGGAACTTTTCTTATCATTAACCTATTTACGCCTAATAACCTATTTATATTAATAATAAACGTATTTTATTGAAATTTTTAGCCGTAATAAAATACACATCTTCTTCTTCTTCCTGGGAGCCGTCTTGATTCACTACCAGAGGCAGCGCAGCCTCTTGGGCTTTTTGTACCTAATCTCCCATTATCTTTTATACCAATTCTCCCATAAGTTCTGTTTCTTCTACAAGTCTGTATAACCCTAAGACTGGTTGGTTGATATATCTCTATGGGCTTATTTTTGGTTGCTCAAATAATGTCTGTCTTTTGTGATTTAACGCTTCACATTCGCACAATATATGCAAGGCTGTTTCTTCCCCCTCGTCGCACATTCTGCATTTTGGGTTCTCGGGATCTTGTGTAGGCGTCCTCTTAGGTTATCGGGCATTGTTAGCAACCCTACTGTTATGCGAAGTCTTTTCTAACTTTGTCTGAGTAGTTCTTTTTTCGTTCTTTTAGATGGGCTTGTTATAAAGCTTTTGCCATGTCATATTTTACTGAGGCTTTCCCAGTATTCCTCGTGTGTGTTTCGGATTCATTCCCTGGTTTGCCCTCGTGCTGTGGTTTTGGTCACTCCAAAAGGAGGCAAGTGAATGATCGATGTCTCGCTAGCTTATCCGCTTTTCTGTTGACTTCTATGTCTACCGAATATCCTAGTACCCACAGGAGAGTTACCTTGTTGCGTTCTCCCAAAACTTCCAATTCTTTTTGGCACTCCTATGTCAGCCTGGACGGTACCTTGGGGTTTACTAGTGCCCCTAGTGAGGCCTGGCTGTCTGTTTTTATGCAGATCCGCTTGTTTTTATAAGCCTCCCTGTAATTTTCTTATGCACAGTGCGGTAAATTATATATTTTTGTTTGAAATACGAAACAATGTGATCCTAATGAAATGGAGAATTGTAAATTCCTCATTTCACTGTTCACGCCCGCTCCTGTTCCCTGCTCGGTTTTGGAACCATCCGTATACCAGATGATGTCTGCAACCGTGCTGGGAACATCGGGTTGCTGCCACTTACTTCGATCTGGGATTTTTTATTGGGTTGAGTATTGGGGAATCATCTGGTCTGTTCTCTCGTCCAGGATGTTACCGCCAACCTGACTTTTTATGTTGTTTTGTCCCAAACTAGCGTAGACACTAGTTGCTTTTTATTGCAGTCGGAAGTAGCCCATTCCTGCCTTTCCCATCGCTATGAGTTTAAGTGGTAGAAGGTCTAAGAGAAACTCCGTAGCTGTTGTTGGTATAAAATACACATGTTAAACATATACAAAAATTTAACCCTAATCGTTTAACTCCCACAAAGGCAAAACTTAAAAATTATAATACCTCCTAAGGTAAACACCTAAAAGTGAAAAATATATTTATAAACATGACACAGACTCACAGTATCTATTTGCAATATAATACTATAAACAGTGGCGCATACTTGGGGTTCCAGAGGAGGCATAAGCCCTCCCCCCGCACTTTTTGAAACACATTAAATAATCTTGGAACATAATTTACTTTTCTTTAGCTTCTTAATTTTATTATTTTTTTTAATTAAACAGTTGGGCCCCCTACTTTTTGTTGTCAATATACGCCACTGATAATAAGGATCAAGCTTGATATACAGGGTAAACTAACGAGCACTAAACAAGCATAAATTTTCGGCTTTTAACGTATTTTAAAGACTGTGAAATTGCCATCTTTTGTTATTTTTGTTGAATCTGAAAAAATATTTTAAAAAAATAATTTAAATTGAAGCAAAAGAAATAGGACAAAATTTGTTTAATGGAACACGTAATTTATGGGTTTGTTTTTAAATGCGTCTTATTTTATTCGAATGTGTTTGTAAATATTGTCCATAATGAATATCTGTGTTTCACTTTTACCACTATGTATTAATGTATATAATAATAAATACTACACTTAAAAAAAAACATTCGCGGATTGCGGACTAGTTATTTTTTATGCCCTCTTATGATATGGGGTCCCCCAAAAAAGGGGGGTTTTCTGAAAATAATCCCAAAAATTAAAAACAAAATACGTAACCCTACATCCAATATGGCGACGACCATCCAATAAGGCGGACAACCATCCCGCATTCTGCGGGACTGTCCCGTATTGGTGGTTGTAATCCCGCGTTGCAATATTTATTAAAATTTTTTCCCGCAATTTTTTTTTTCGCCCCCCATGTCAGTACATTAATTAATTTATCGATAAAGCGGGGGGGCAGGTTGCCGTCCGCCGCCCGCGTTCACTAATTCGGCTTTTTTGGGGGTTCGTTAATCAGTTTCTTACTCCATACACCTGTCCCTAACAGTTAAAACGTTACGTACAATGCTTATTGTAAAATTTAATATGGGCAGTTCTCAAAGTTTTTTTGATATACTTAATAAAATAATTATTTAAAAAAAAGTATTCAACGGAAAAATACGATTTTAAATAATAATAATATTTAGTATTCCCGATTTTTATTCATTTTACTCTTTTTTTACCCCCCCCCCCCCCCCCCGTCGATGTCCTGCATTGATTTTTTTTAAAAAATTGGCCCGGGCCCTTTCCATCCATAAACTATTAAATTAAATATAAATTATATAGAATTCAATATTAACTTGACCGCAAAAGTAATTCTAAGAAAAAATTACAAGTTTTATATTAAATAGGTAAATCTCGCGACAAGCTTTCATATCATATAAATTTATTTTTTTTTTTTAGAATATATATGTAAATAAAAGCGATAACCGTTTTTTACTATTTATTTATTATTGAAACGTAACTAAAAAAAAACCCAAAAAAAATCAATATATAAGGTCTTAATTTAAAATTTAATATTTAAGGAGGCCCTAGTACTTCAAAATAAAAAAAAAAAAAATATATGCATGGACTAAAGGGCGTCATTGGTTATACAGGGTGGAAAGTTTAATTTTTTTTTTTTATATTTTTATTTTTCTTTTGCTCGGTGATATTTTTTTTAAATTTGGTATATCAATAATTTTTTAGAATCTCTATAATAAAGAGAAAATTTGTCGCAGTATAAGGGTGTTACATTTTTTGAATCCTACAATTTTAAGTTTCAGAACTTTTTTTGAAGCGCCCGTATGAATTCCGGTATGAAATTTGACCCCCTTTTTTTTTTTTTTGTCTCTTGCATTATTCTCGGGGCTGTGATTTCTTTAAATGATATAAAAAATAAAGCAGGGGGGAAAAAACTGTTTTTTTTTTTATGTTTTCTAAGTAATTATTTTTATTTCAATTTAAAATTAACGGACAGGGGGTTTTTAAAACTTGTTTTTGTATTGAAAATGGTGTGGAAATAAAAGATGTAGGGGCATCCTCAATGTATTTTATCTGTAGGTGTCCTCTTTTCTCCCCGGCTCCAAAAAACCCCGATTAGACACCCTCCCGACCATTTTTTGTTAAAAAAATTTTTTTTTAAAAAATTTTTTCATTATGCTAAAGGGGTGGTACAAATCGTGCATGAAAAACCCCATTTGG
>JAHBCN010023161.1:0-12841 GCA_019359885.1 Listronotus oregonensis | reverse complement strand
AATACAAATGTGTTTGGATTTTCCTAATACAAACTAATTTACATTTTATTTTATTTAAAGAATAGATTTTTTCATCTCTTTCCCCCAGTCAGACACATATATTTTAAAAATGATGACTTTATTGAGTCTAAAAAAAATTATAAATATTTTTAAAAGCAAGCCCCAAAAATTAAGTTTCTCCATTTTTATTAATAATAACATTTTCTACAGAGACAATTTTATTTTCAATTTTAAAAACCATTTATCCTTGAACCTGGTATTTATTTAAAACCATCAGCTAATTCTATCTGATAAAAAAATTTTGTTCCACTTTTTGGGGTTTGTAATGTCCCTCTTTTTTTCTTTTAAAATGGGGTACTGCTTATTTATCGGATTCCCTTCAGGAATAATCTTGTCACTTTCACTTAATCTTTTAGCTACCTGAATTAAAGGATTCCGCGCATTTCTGAGCAACTTTTTGATCTGATATAACTTACTCTCAAATTTTCAACATCGGGTGGTTTGCTTTTGCCACTATAAATCCCAAATGCCATTGGCTTTAATTGAGGCACTTCAAAAATATTAAACAGTATAGGCCAGAATTCATCCTTAGAGCTTTTATATATTGGTAAACCGTCTATGTTAATATTCAAAGAAATATTTGATATATTCTAAAGGGTTTTCTGACATTTATTTAAACAAAACCCAAGGCCTTGATGCCAATAGTATCCATCTTCACCCATTTGTTGAATTGAAATTGTAGTAGGAGTTCCTAACAATGTTCTTGGATCTGTTGGTAATATATTTGGTAAACGTTTGTTAACAATTCCCATTACCTCTTTTAATGCTCGCTGTGTGATATTGAAATTACATGCCCATTTTTTAAGATCATTCTTAAATTGTTCATTTTTTTCTTGTTCCAATAGCTCCTGCTCATCATGGTATGAAAAATCGTCATCGCCATCAAGTTCAACTAACCATTTATTAATGCTTTCAGTGTTAGTAACGCTTCTTCAATATCGTCCAGGGATTCATCATAAGGTACTGTTGGAGTGCTTGGGACTTCTATTGTAGGCCCTTGTGGATGCTTCGTCAAACTGATAAGATTTTTAATAGGATTTACATAATCTTTCTCGATGAAAACTTTGTATCTCACAAGCCAGAATTTTGCTAAAATTTTTCGCAACTTTGCGGAAAAGAAGTGCTAAATTTAAATTTTTTTTTCCAATTATAATTCATATTAAATAATCAATAAAAACAACTGTAAACTAACTTTTGCTTATTATTATGCACGCATTTATTATCAAAACCATAATAAACAGAAAAATTAACGTGATTATTGACTTTTTTAAGGTTATGTCATGTAGGGTATATAAAGGTAAAATGTGTTACCAAAGGTTATTAAGTTTTATATGGGGGAACAGCCATCACTAAAAGTGATGTAATATAAATCGAGCAACACTAAGTTTTATAAAAGGGAAAAAACACTCCTATATAACTAAGGTAACCGAGTTATATAAATATGGTTACGTAAACTTTATATAAACTCTTTATAATTACCAATAGTAACGGTTACCAAAAGTTATATAAATTGGTGACGGAAAATGCTATATCACCTCATTATATATCTGTAGGTTACGTATACTTTTATATATATAAAATATCACTAGGGTAATTTTATAAAAACCCCGAAACTTGCTTATATACCTTTGTTACCTTTATACAACCCTTATATCTTTATTTACTATAAGTTCGGTAAATGTTTTTTTGGGGAAGCTATCCAGACGAGTCAATAGCGAAAAAAACCTTATGATGTCCAGAAGGAACCCCCGGAAACACTAACGGGCGTTCTAACTGGCCACTGCGGCTACGAGGACACCTATTTAAAATGGGTCTAACGAACACGGATTTTTAGAGGCTGTGAACAGGAGGATGAGACCGTGGAACACATTCTTTGCGATTGTCCCGCCCTCACATTCGAACGGAACTCCATGCGGGGCACGAATTGGCCATTACTGGCCGAAATTGGGAATTTCCCAAATAAAGATGTCGTCAACTATTTTAAATCAATAGGTTGGACGACGCAGTGAATCTCCCGCCTGTACAAGAGGAAGCACAAAGGACCTACTGAGGTCTAGGTGCAGTGGTATACTACCACCCTCTAAACATTCAGATCAGATCAGAGACTCTCCTTCTAAAAATATTATAATTGCCAAGTCCAAATCATCCATTTTTTGCTTTTAATACTGTAATTATTGTCAAATAATAAAACCAAACACAAGATATAAAACAGAATATGAACACACAAAACGAAAGCAAATACAAAAATGCATTTAGGCGGTCAATAACGTTGAGCTCTTATTTTACATCTGTGCTTACCGATAGCGGCCGTCTTGAACGATGATAAAGAACGGCCGTCAAATTACGGAGGCTTTATTGGGAGCACTGCTATCTTAGGAAACCAAAGCTTAACTAAGGTAATAGGTTACATTAAAATGCAATTTCATAAATAGTACAGGTAATGAAGCATTTGGGCTGGGAATGTTTTCGTCCTACATGGATTTACCTAAAATTTTTGCAGAAGGTAGGAAATAGCCCAAGGATCAAAGTTTATATCATGCCGGGGGGTGCTTATATCCTTGGGGTGGTTGCCACCCCATCTTGGGGATGGAAATTTTTTATTACATTTAAACTACAAGAATCGATGAAGAATGTAATTCTAAGTAAAAAATGTTTTACATATTTTTTCGTAAAAATAATATTTTCTATTCGCTATTGAAAGTGACAGTTTTTCGACGAAAAATTCGACGTTTTTAATGGGTTTTTCGCGAATAACTCTAAAAAATATGCATTTATCAAAAAAACTACAAAAAGCAAAATTTAAGCTCCTAAAAAAACAAAATATTTTTTTATAATTTCCCTACAACCAATACTGACCGACCTACGGCTTGTTAATGGTTTGCGTCAAATGCTAAATTTGAAAGATTTAAAGTAAAATAGCGAAAAAACTTTGCATTTTTCGAGGAAAACTTATGGGTATTTTTTAAGGTTTATTATTAAATATTTCTTTTAAAAAGAAAAAAGTCTCTAGCATGAAAATTGAGCAAGTTATGATAAAAATAATGTGTGTCCCTACTTGCTTTACGAAAAAATCAGTGAAAACAACTTCATAATTACCCTCCTAATTAAAATTATTATGTATTATCAATACATTGTAGAAGTTTAACCAATTTAAAACGCTTAATTTTAGAAAAATTGAAGCTTAAAGTGAAAATAGATTTTCCGCAATTTCGTAAAAAAGGCCCTTTTCATCAAAATAACTCTTAAAATACTGGAGATACGAAAAAAATGCTGGAGTACCCAATTGTAGCTTTTTTGATTAGAAAGATTTTTCTTTGCTTTGATTTTCTGTTCAGTAAATATTTAGCGAGATATGGCCGCTTAAAGACTCTATTTACGAGCAAGCACCGCCTTATTCAAGCCCTTTTAACTCATCCCATTTCAAAACTAAGGGATTAAAAGGGATTTGATTCACATAGCCTTGTAGCTTTTGAAAAACCCTACAAAATTATTTTTAAAAAACTTTCTATCATTGAAACTAAAGAAGCTATGTTTAAAAAACCAATTTTTTTGAAAAATCCGAATAGCCCACTTCGGAGCATAATAATCTACATAACCGGTATACTTTATACTTTTACCGGTATAATTTTTGTATGTAATTCTACTTTTTTTCCTATTTATATCTATTACCTTAGTTTATAAGAATTACAATGTTGTAAGGGGTGGTTTTTAAGAATTAAAAATTTGTAAAATAATGTTATTGGTTATATTTTAGGCAGTAATATTTTTAATTATTAAATCTGTCAAGCTATAAATTTTTTTTTTGGGTGAATCTTTTTTTAAGTAAGCTATAATAGGGGTTCATTTATAAGGGTTGAAAAGTTGCCAAATGAAATTAGTACATATTTTAAGCGACAGCATTCTAAAATTAAATCTCTATGATGACTTAAACACTTTTTTATGATAAATATTTTTTTGTACTTTAAGCTCTAACAAGTGTTGATTTTTAAGGGTTGAAATATTCCGGAATTGTATTCCAAAGTATAAAATAATCATTATTCAACTAATCCAGACCAAATTTTACCCATCTTAAGGTTTAAAATGTTATTTTTAATCAAATTATTTTAATTTGTCAAAAACTTTCTTTTTGTAAATCTCATGAGAGGTGGTTATTTAATATTTGTTATATCGTAAACTATTAAAATATTTTTTTTCTACAATATAAGCGTCATTAAATAATTTTAAGATTAAAAAAATATATATTTTTTTTTAATTTCGTTATTAAGGATGAATTTTAAGGGTTGAAACGTTACACCTATAATGTAAGTTATAACTTACAACATAATAGCTATTTATGTTTTACCTATCTATTATTGATCTATAATACCTTAGAAACGGAATGTTATGATAGCAATAATACATGCTATCACATCTAGGAGCATTATAAGCGGGCATTATGATAATGCCCACTTATATGCCCTAATACTTTAAAATGGAAATTTTATTGCTTATCCAATTTTATTTCTCTCACAATAAAGATCAAGTTTTATACAAAAAATATTTTTTCTTTAAACCATACTAAAAATTAAACTTTATTTCCAAAATAAAAATTACAATTTTGAAATGTCCCGGAAAATGTAGCTGATCCCACTATAGAATGGTCGGTGTTTTTTGTGATGGTAGCAGCGGTGGTAGCACTAACCCTATTTTGTATAGTCCATTAAAGAATTTTCAATAGTCGATACGGAATTAACCTCGGAATTAACTGAATTGGCAATCATTTTGGCTACTTTGTTTTTGGATGAAATACTTTCTTCTATATATCCTTCAGCTACTGAAGAGCTTTTCCATTTCCCATATTGTTTTAGCGTTTCAAACGAAGCACCTGCCTCAACAAGTAAAGTTGACGATGTGCGACGCAAACAGTGGCCGTGTAAGCTTCTGCATTATCCAGTTTAAAAATTTTGCGATCAATGTTGGGACGCTTCCTATGGTATTTTTCCAATGGGTTGTACTGTACATCGACCCTTTCTATAGGTAAGAAAAGAATCTTCGCTCCTTTATTCAGCTGGTCTTAATGTTCTGTACTTTTTTATTAAATTTAAAGCGCCTAAATCTTCTTCAATGATAGTAAAACTTTTGAAGTTAAGTTTTAGTTTCTGGTACCTTTAAAACCAAGACTGTTCCTCCTATCTTCAATGTCATCAATGGTCATTTTGACCAACTCATCTCGTCTTAAACCTCCAAAACACCCATTACCAATATGACTTTGTGTACCAAGTAGATATCATCAGGGAGCCTTCTTAAAAATTTTAATATTTGTTCTCCTTCCAAAAAGCTTTTATTTCAAGGGCGTTACTGGGACTATAATGCCCGAAGTCGGAAATAGCCCCCGAGGGTATTTGCCTGAGGGGGGCAAAAACCGTGGTGAAACTGCTTTTCCCAAAAAGGGTTTTTCAAGCTAATTACATTATTTATTCGCAATATAAAATAATTTTCACCTGTACCTGTATACGTAAGTAGAATAACTGGTGTTAAGTTTATTTGTGTTTCGGTCATTAGTCAGTTGGCATTTTTTTTTTAACGATTTGCTAAAATGGAAGAAACCCAAATATAAGGCCATAAAGCGACCCAAAAAACTTTTTTTTAGTTAAATCCAAGGCAATTGATCGGAGTAGATTTGGTATTTGGAAGATGCACGCAATTCTCAAATCCGAAACGATGGCATATTTTGTTTTGGGAAGTTATTGATTTTATTTTAATACATATGTTTAACAACTTTTTTTTTTAGTCGGAAAACAGTCAAACTCTGAACAACCACTAAAAATCTACGTTGATGGTCTATGAAAAATAGACAATTCGCAATACCTCTCTCCTATCTTTTTAAAAATTGGGGAAACAAAAAAAGTCTAAAAAAAATTTTGGAAAACAAATTTAAAATTTATTAGAGGGCTTGATGTTCCGGTACACAAAGTCTGATGGGTGTTTTTGGGTTTAAGACGAAAGTTGATGACCATTGATGACAGAAAATAAAGGCACCGAAAATAAAACTTAACTTCAAAAAAAATTTTACTTCATTGAAGAAGATTTAGGCGCTTTAAATTTTAAAGTACAAACGCCAGCAAGATAAAGGAGCAAGGGGGTCATTAATTTCAACCATGAAAATACTAAGTCCCAACATTGATCCCAAAACTGGATAATGCAGAAGCTTCCGGCACTGTTTTCGTCCCAAACGTCTTTACTGTTCAGGTGCTCGTTTGAAATAAACAACATGGGAAATGGAAAAAAACTCGGTAAGAAGGATATAAAAAGAAATTTTTTCATCCAAAAAAAAAAGTGAAATGATTGCCAATTCAGTCCAGTTAATTCGTATCACGAAAATTCTTTATTAGTTTCAAAATAGCGTTATTCCCCCCTTGCTACCATCAAAAACACCAAACCATTCTTATTGGGATCACCATTTCAGGACATTCAAAATTGTAATTTATTTTGGAAATAAAGTTTAATTTTTAGTATTGTTTAAAAAAAAATATTTTTTAAAAACCGTCTTATGGAAAAATAAAATTGGATAAGCTAAAATTTCCATTTTAAAAAGGCTTTAAAGGGGCATTTTTATTAATCATAATCCCTAAATTTGATAGCAGTATTATTGCTATCATAACATAGTCCGTTTCTAAGGTATTATAGATCAATAATAGATAGGTAAAACATAAAAATATATTTATTCTACATATTTAGCTTACGATTTTAATTTACACAATGTCTATATTTATGGTTTTCTAATTTTTTAGCGTAAAGGGTGGTTTTTACCCCCTAAAAATAAAAAGCACAGTTTAAGCCTTTATAAACTTTCATCTTAAGGGTGAAAGCAACTTAATTTCAAATTTTCATAAAAATTGAAACTGTATAAAAAAATTCGGGGGTCAAACACCTTTTTTTCCCCACACTCACTGCACTAAAACTAAGTTTATTTAATGTATATGAAAAATTTACGATTTCTTAAAAATTAAAGAAGGTAACAATAAATACTAAATACTAAAAATAGTAAAATACAAAGAGTCACTGTTCTTTCAAGGTCTAGAGTTTAGTGTATGTTTTTTCTAATCACCGACACACAAAATAAAAAAGTGGTCTATACGTTTGACCAGACCCATCAATTTATATGTATTTTGATGCACTGAATCCTAATTATATGTAGGTCCGTTTGGCCCATACACCCTCAAAATTTTGAGGAAATTGCGAAAAGCTGCTAAAAATTGTAATTATGAAAACATTTTTTATTTTTTTATTAAACTCGATTGAAATACAAAGAAACATATTTGATCTTGTTAATTAAAATTTTTTTCATTTACAGAATTGCTTTTTTTTTTTTGCAACTTTAAGCCATTTTTGATGGTTTTTTGTAATTTACTTAAAATTTAGAAGGTGTACGGTTAAACGGACTTCGGACTTGGATTTGGCGTATCTAATTGCAAAAACAAACTTGCTCTTGTTTTATAAAAGTATCTTCATTTTTATAACTGCAATTTTTAAAAAAATTTTGCCATTTTTAGTAATTTACTCAAAATCTGGATTATGTACGTACCAAACAGATTGTTTTAATAACTGCAATTTTCCTTATTATTACCCATTTTCAGAGTTTTTTTTATTTACTTAAAATTTGTGGGTTGTACAGTCAAACAGACTTCGGATTTAAATTCAGCGTCACAAAACACATAAGAAACATACTTAATCGAGTTTAATAAAAAAAATCGTTTTCATAATTGCAATTTTTTCCAATTTTTGGCTTTTTTTGCAATTTACTTAACATTTTGAGGATGTATGGGCCAAACGGACCTCGAATTTGGATTAAGTGCATCAAAATACATAAGAAACCAACTTTCTCTTGTTTAATAAAATTTTTTTCATTTTCATAACTGCAAGTTTTCGAGATATTTAGCCATTTCTAGTAATCTACCCAAAATTTGGATCGATCCAAACGCAGTTTGGGTTTAGATCAGGGGTCTCCAAACTACGGCCCGAGGGCCACATCCGGCCCGCGGACAGGTTTTGTCCGGCCCGCGGAGAGCTAGCATACTTGAAAACTCCTTTTAGAGAACAAATAATTTTTATAGCAAATTAAATTTAGTTTACTGAAGTATTCTAATTTTATGTTGAATAATTTATTAATATGACATCTACATTGATATGGTCATGGGCTAACTCCGCTAACTCATAACATTCTTGTAGGCTTATTGTTATTGTTTTTGTGATAAGTTGGATAAAGAAACACAGAATTGTAAAGAGTAAAGACATGTATAATATGCAGAAAATTTAACTTCAGTATATAATAACTAACAAATTATTGAAATGAATCCAACATTTTATACATTTTAAATAATCACATAACTTATAACAAACATAATGACATATGAAATACTAATGAGATTTATGTAATTGAGATTTTCCACTGACAATAGTTTGTAGTTGTGAACTAATTTTACTTGTACCAATTATAAACTCCTTTAAAAATATCTGTACCAGTAGTTGTGCCATGAATACTATACATATCAAGAAGTTCTTCGTGCACTTCATAGCTTTTATCTACTCCTCGAATATAAATCAACACCTGAGCAGTATCTGACACATCCGTTGACTCATCCAAGGCCAAAGAAAACCACTCAAAATGTCCATTTTTGTCGAACAGTTGGGAGGATATATTTTTAGCGATGTTTTCTACCCTTCGAGCCACAGTGTTTGCTGACATACTGACAGTTTTTAATAAATTTACCTTTTGGGGGACATTTCTTCGGCTACTGCAATTTGCATTCTTTGATCATTTCTCCTTCGGTGAATGGTTTTCCACGTTTTGCAATTTTTAAGAGCCACACGAAAGCTGGCACGAGTTGCAGCCTTTGTTCAGTTTTGAGTTTTGTAAATGAAGATTGCTGCGATTTCAATCCGCGCTGCATAGCTTCGAATTTTTTTTGTCCGCAAACTTCCTGTATATTTTGAGTAATTTTGAAAATTTTTGTTTCATAATGACGTTTAATGTTATATTCTTTGAGAACGGCTTTGCTTTCATTGCAAATCAAACATAGCGCCTTGTTACTGGACTCAATTACGAAATACTGAATGTTCCACTGATCTTTGAATTTTCTGCATTCACTATAAAATTTTTTGCTTCTTTTCCATACTACTAATTCACACACAAAAACAACAATTCAAATCAAAAAAACTGTTATAAAGATGTCTTAAACTTAAACACGCACAAACACGTTTTAAGGAGGTATGCAATATTTTATTTAACAAAAGTGTCATAGGAACGACTTGTGGTTGCGCCACTAGCCTTCTTATATATTCCAATTACTGCCATCTAGAAGTGAGTGGAAGACACCAGAACTTTTTCGAACCAACGAGATTATTCTGTACGTGCTATTAGCGCCATCTGTTAGCGATAGAAGGTACTACCTATTTCAGTGTTGCCGTTTTGCGGACTTTAGTCCGATTTGCAGCCTTTTTTAAACGTTGTGTACTTTTTCGGACTTTCTTTTTCATCAGTGGACTATTTTACTTCTTACCACCGGCAACAATGATAATATGGTTTTGGCCCTCGGAACTTACTGGAGTAATCAGTATGGCCCTAAGGCTGGAAAGTTTGGAGACCCCTGGTTTAGATTAAGCGTATCGAAATACATAAGAAACATACTTGAGATCGAGTTCAATAAAAAAAAATCGGACCTCGGTTTTGGATTTAGCGCATCAAAATATATACATATAGGTAGATGGGTCTAGTCAAATGTACAGACTACTTTTTTTGTGTGCCGGTGTATTATCATAAAGCATCAACATTATTTGAATGTTAACAACGATAATTGTCTTGAAAATTGCCTCAACGCAGATTTTGACCTATTTTAATATATGGGCTTTTTTGGGGCGCTGATCACATATCTTTTAGTCAAAAACGTTTCGTTTTCAAGACATCCATCATCAAATTTAAAAACCAAACGAACCCTATTCTTAAACTTGTTTACGAAGCAGCCATAATCCTGAAAAAAAATCCTAGTATAAACATGGCCATGGCGTTTAAACGTAAAGCTTTGCAATTTATACATTAAAAAACCAATTTTAGAGGAAAATTCTACTAAGTTTTTGTAGAAAACAAAAATTACTTCATAACAAAACAGAAATATCCATTAGCAACAAAACAAAATACATGCAAATCTTAATTTTAATTAGCCACAAAATTGCCACATTGTTATAACGTTAAGATTTATGAGGTCTAACTAGTGTAAAAGGTTTTTGAATTGTTTGAAATATACAACAATGCATTATTCCGACTCATTATTGTCCTGGAAACGCGAAGTGAAATTATGGAAGCACATGCCATGATTCTTGCTGCTGCACAAATTCTCTGTAAATATAATGACGGTAATGCATTTGTTCATTTACAAAATATTGTATTGTTAAGATTTTTTTCTAATTTAATAAATAAATAGTAATACATAATGTAGAAGAAACAAAAAAATCTCTAATGTTCATTATTTTTACGATTCTGTTGCCATACTATTTTTAATATCATGTTTTCAAAAATTTATTACCAAAAAAATATCGTTTTCTTATGAGTTAATAAAAAATATCAAAATTATAATTGAAGGAAATTTGGTACAAAAATTGTTTAACTAATAATCATACACTAAGGTTTTTCTGGGCAGGTACCAAAACATAACCGAATTTGGTGTAAAAATTGCTAAATTAATTTAATTAAAAGTTTACTCATTATTATGACAGACATACAGGGTGTCTCCCAACCTGTGTTAACACGTCGTCGTCGTGGTTGGGCCCAGTAATTTTTAACATGCGCAGAGTTGCTGGTTATCGGCAACTCTTTTGGCTAGGTATGGCAGGGATCCGAAGCTAAGATGAACACAAGGCTTAACTCCAAGGTGTTAGCATACCATGCTGAAGAGTGAAGGGCATCCTGTGCCTTAAAAGGGTCTCCAACGGGCCTCTGAGAACAGGGCGACCTCTTAAGTATCTGCGGTAATACGGGGCTCTGCCGTGGTGGACTATTACTTTCCCAGCTAAACAGAAAACGGACAGAACCCTTTCATAGGAAAAAGTGACAAAGGTGCGCTGACGAAACGGATAAATCCTTTCGAGGGGTGCCACTCAAGGTCACAAGCAGAAAATGCGCGACCGAAACGGGGGAATCCGTTTCGAAGGTGCCCCTGAATACCGGCGCCTGTTTCACGGGGGAAAGGCTAATCCATCCCGAACAAACAGGTGCTTAGGAAGGGTTCCCTAATAAACAGAAGGCGGACAGAACCGCCTTTATAGGAAAAAGGGTTTCCCAAACAGAAAGTGGATAGGACCGTTTTTTCCAATTAGCATCTGGTTTCTGTAACAAGGACCTGGTAGCTACCCACGTCACTAGCCGGGGAGGAGAGCATGACGGATCTAATCGTCTGCTCGTCATACTCTCCAGGAAGGGACACCAGAACACATCAGAAAAAATTGTGCTCGTGTCCGGTAGCGACACGAGTAAGAGGAGATTTAAGAACCTCTCCCAATCTGGTATCGGATTCATTAATAGTCCGATCCTAATTGGGAGAAATTTTTTAAAAACAGGGTGTCTCGAAATTGGTTGGCCATATTTTTTGGACTTATTGTACTTTCCAAAATATAAAAAAAAATTAATATAAACATGCCTTGAATAATGCTTCCCAAGATGGTAAAACCCCGAAAAGAATGGGCCTTAAAGTCACCGTTGAAGATAAACTAGCAGAATTTGGTTAAATTGTTTATTTTCTAACCTTGCATGTAGCTGATTTCTCAAATTACATAATTTTTTTTAGGGGCATTACATACCGAATGTGTGCATGGTATATTATAATTTGTTTCATTTTAGTACTATTAGCACCAAATAATAAAACCTTCCCATCATTTCTACACAAAAAAGGTATTCCTAGTGGAGTATTTTGGCCCATTTTTCAGCAAAATCATTTTTAAAATTATTATATTTAAAGCATTCAAACTGCTCTGTTCAGGGTTTTTCCTTATAATTTAGCATGTTTTTAAAAGTATTATTTAAAGAAATACAAAAAAGTGCTTTATACAAAAGTTGTAGGACTTTTTATAAAGATTTTAGATATGGCATTTAAAAAAACAACTGACCATTGAAAAAAAGAAATCGAGAATATTTTTTTTTTAATGGAATACTCTGTATTTTATTAAAAATATAAAATCATCGCGTTTTCTCCTTTTTAAACATATATAAAATGTCTATGTTTGGGTGAGTAGTTTTGTAACAATTCCACTTAAAATTTTTTATGCAATGGAGCACCCTCCAACTTAAGTTAAAAGACAAACAGAACTTCTATGTTGGATCCCGCTCGGCCAAGGATGACGACAGAAGTTCTGTTTGACTTTCACGGCTTACTAGACCTAAGGAGGGGTGCTCCATTGCATATAAAATTAAAATTTAAAGCAGAATTGAGACAAAACTTTGGAAATTCTCGGAATTTTAAAACTCACCAAATGGCCTATTGTTAGTCACATAACTGCAAAACTTTTTCCCAATTAAACCATTGTATTCCCATGGTTTTTAAGATCCTAATAGTGACGATTGAATTTGAAATACCCTGTACTGGATATATTAGAATATCTCCAAAAAGTCATAATAAATGTATCTCTCTTATTTACCCAGTACACACACTGTATTCAGCAAAGCATATAGAATGCAACAAATAATCCAGTTGAAAATGGGTATGTGGCTTCGAGGTTTCCAGAAAAGAATGTCATACATAAAAATATACGACAT
>JAHBCN010023160.1:0-12810 GCA_019359885.1 Listronotus oregonensis | reverse complement strand
AAAAGTGGAATTGGGTGATTTTTTAAGGGTAAAAAACGGTTTATCTTAATTTCCGGAAAAACCACAAGTCCTATGGAAAAAAGTTATATTGCAAAGCTGTAGGTTAAGAAGTCTACAACTTTTTTATTTACACTTTTTTCACATAACCTCAAAATTTATGTGAAAAATTCAAATAACCAAGTTATTGGTTTTTTATTTTTCATTTACAAAAAATTTTTTTTTTCACAAAATTTGGAAAAAACTTCCTTTTTATATCCCAAACACACTAAATTTTTTTTTTAAAATGAAAATATTTATTTTTTCACCTTATTTTGATTTAATATCGAAAAAGCACCCTAATTTTTAATCGAAAATTTTCGTGTCAAAATATCTGCTTTTTTAAAAAGTCGGTAAGCTTTTTGTTTGTTGAAATATCTACTTTCTGATGGTGAAAAAAAATATTCGTTACCATGGTAAATGTTCCAGAAAATGCAAACAAAGACGAAAAAAAAACTTGAATCCGATTTTTTTTAAACATCAAGTACAATTTTGAGGTATATATGAGCGGCCAAGTTCGCAGAACAAAGATTTGTTTAATCTAGTCGGCGTTACTTTTGAGAATAACCTCAACTGGCACAAACACATTTCATCCATAGCTTCGGCAGCTTCAAAAAGTTTGGGATTCCTCTTCGAGCCAGAAAATATTTTTCTTCTTCCAATCTGTACACTCTGTATGTATCCCAAATCAGACCCTCTTTGGAATATTGTTCTCATGTCTGGGGAATGGCGTCCCCTACAACACTTAGCATTCTGGACTCCATTCAAAAAAGAGCTGTTCGTCTTATTAATGATCCAACGCTCACAGAAAGGCTTCCTCTTCTTGCCCATCGTCGAGCTGTAGGGGATCTGTCACTCTTCTAAAGGTATTTTCACGGCTTCTGCTCAGAGGAATTGGCCGGTATTATTCCTTCTTTTGGAGCTCCCAACAGAGCAACACGTGGGGCAACTTTTATGCATCCTTTTACGGTTCAGTTAGAGAGGCCCCGAACTTCCCGCTTTCGTTCCTTTATTCCTAGAGTTCAAGACTATGGAACCTGCTGCCCGCAGAAGTTTTTCCTTCTCCTTCCAATCTCCAAAAATTTAAGTCCCGTGTGAACAAACTCCCTCTCACCACACTGAAGACACCCACGATACGTTAGTACTTAGGGGATCAGCCTTCGTCCCGTCCCAAGATAAAAAAAATATATATACAAATGATTTAAAAAGAAAATCGGATTCGAGTTTTTTTCGTTTCTTTGCATTTTTAAAACATTTACCATAGTAGTGTATATTTTTTTAGACCATTAATAAGAAGATATTTCAACGAACAAGAAGCTCACCGATTTTTTTTTAAGGCAGATATTTTGACACATTGATTAAAAATTAGGGTACTTTTGATATTAAGTCAAAATAAGGTGAAAAAATAAATACTTTAAATCAAAAAACAAAAAAAATAATAATGTGTTTGGGACATAAGGTAAGTTTTACCAAATTTCATGATTTTTTTGTTAAAGAAAACAATTTAAAACCATAAACTTGGTTATTTGAATTTTTCATATCAATTTTTGTGGTTATGTAAAAAAGTGTAAATACAAAAGCAAATTAATTTTTTCATAGGACTTGTAGTTTTGCCGGAAATCGAGATAAACCGTTTTTTACCCTTAAAAACTCACCCTCTTTCACTTCCCGACCTTAGATCGCCCGTAAATTATTTTTCATTTCATTTTTGTTATATTCTCTTCCTTTTCCAATAGGTTTTATTCTACTATTATTTTTTTTGGTTTCAAAAATTATCGACCCTAGTTTATAGGTCCAATGGCCTTTTAGAGGACACCTTATCAAAGATTTATCCATTTAATTTACAATTTGTTTTATAACATAGTGCAGATATTGATTTGCAGACCCTAAAATATTTTTTAATTGTTCTTGGGGAGGGTAATTACCCCCTCTACCCTTCCGTTACCTACGCCAGTGATTTAATCATATTTTAATGGTCTGAAAATACATAGCTAAAGCTTTCTGGTCCTTTGCCAAAAATATTAGTCAAAACTTTTGCACACATTTCTTTCCACCCCTAATCTCGAAAGATGGAATTGTCTCTATTTTCAAAAGAAAAGCCGAACTATTTGCCAAACAATTTGCTGCTAATTCTACGCTTTATCCTCCTATCAATCTTCCTCTTCCAACAGTTGTCCCTGTTTCTCATAAAATGTCCGATATATTTTTTAAAGTTAAACAGATCAAGCGTATTCTTTCTTCTCCTAATACTAAAAAATCGTTTGGGCTGGATGGCATACCAGCAATCGTCTTAAAAAAATGTTAATCCTAACTCGCCATTTTCGGCGGGTTAGGATTAACGCCATTAACGGGCATTTTCCCGGAGAGTTGGAAAGCTGCACGTGTGCAACCTGTCCCCAAAAAATGATCTAAAACTCACCCTTCTAACTATAGACCTATATCTCTTCTTTCTGTTGTTTGCAAAGTAATGAAAAAATTCATTAATTCCCAAATCTTAAAGTATCTGGAAAAACATAAGATCTTACATAATAGACAGTATGGATTCCGTCACAGTAGATCCACAGTTGATCTTCTTTCCTTTGTCTCATACAACTGAACCAAGTCCCTTGAGTTTCTTGGTGAATCCCAGATCGTTGCTCTTGACATATCCAAAGCTTTCGATCAGGCCTGGCATGATGGGCTTCTTAACAAACTTCTTTCTTATGGTCTTCCACCTAAGCTCTGCTCTTGGCTTTCCAGTTTCCTTTCTAATCGACGTATATCAGTTACTGCAGATGGTCATTCTTCCAGCTTCTACCAAATTAATGCTGGGGTGCCCCAGGGCTCAGTGCTGGCACCCACGCTGTTTCTTCTACACATTAACGATCTTCTCTCATCCACAATCAATCCCATTTATAGTTTTGCTGACGATAGTACCCTCCACTCTAGTATTCAATTTCTTAAGCCAGCATGTAATTGTGATTTGGAAAACAAGCGCAGGTCAATGCAGATATCTCTTTCACAAGACCTTAAACTTATCTTGGATTGGGGCGCTAAAAATATTGTTCAGTTTAATGCCTTGAAAACACAGTCATGTTCGCTGTCGCGAAAAAAGTCTGCCAATGCTCATCCCTTACATATGAGCGGCCAAGTTCTGCAGAACAAAGAGTCGTTTAATCTTGTCGGCGTTACTTTTGAGAATAACCTTAACTGGCACAAACACATTACATCCATAGCCTCGGCAGCTTCAAAAAAGCTTGGATTCCTCTTCCGAGCCAGAATATATTTCTCATTTTCTAATCTGTACACTCTGTATGTATCCCAAATTAGACCCTCTTTAGAATATTGTTCTCATATCTGGGGAATGGCGTCCCCTACAACACTTAGCATTCTGAACTCCATTCAAAGAGGAGCCGTTCGTCTTTTTAACTATCCCACGCTTACAGAAAGACTTCCTCCTCTTGCCCACCACGAGCTGTATGATTCCTTCTTTGGCAGCTCCCAACAGAGCAACACGTAGTGCAACTTTTATGCATCCTTTTACAGTTTAGTTAGAGAGGCCCCGAACTTCCCGCTTTCTTCGTTCCTTCATCCCTAGAGTGTCAAGACTATGAAACCTGCTGCCCGCAGAAGATTTTCCTTCTCCTTCCAATCTCCAAATATTTAAGTCCCGTGTGAATAAACTCCCTCTCACCACACTTAAGACTACGTTAGTACTTGGGCATCAGCCTTCGTAGACTGTCCCAAGAAAAAAAAATGCGCTTGCAAAATATTATTAAACTAATTGTAAGTAAGATTATAAATACTAGGTGTGAACCTTTTTGCTACTTATATTAATTTGATTTCATGTTATACTGTTATAAAAATTGAGACCATTACAATCATGCCACAGTACAATCTGTCTCACTAAACATACCGTTTAACTTTTTATTAATAAATCTATAACATCCTGAATATTTATAATATTAATAATAAGATTAAAACAAAAAGTTAATTTTAAATTAGGCATGCATATTATCTGTGTAATATTAATTTAGATACGGATCTTAATACCAAATGAGATGCACAACAGTATAATTTCCTTTACGAACCATATATCAGTCATGCATTTTGTCTAGCATTCCATCTACTGGGTTTTTGCACTAAAATTAATTGTTTCTGCTTACTGTTTAAATATTTTTACCTAATTGTTGATTTTTTTCTGTGTGTTAACCTCCCAAGTTTCTTTTATTATACTACAAAATCGCTTTTACTGGAACGGAATAAGTTAGGAGCTTGTTTTTACTTTTTAATCTGCACCACCATTGGAAATTCCTAAAAAATAAAATGCTATAAATATCTCAATCATTTTTTTTAATCAACAAGTTATATAGATGTATAGTCGAGGTAATAAAGCCCTAAAACAACCAAAATCTCGGCATTTTTTGTACTAAGACGGATCGAAATGAGTTTTTTGCATTTGCTTCCTAAAATCATTGAAAAAAAAATTATCAACTTTTTATCGTATACAAACACAAATTTGCATTTGTTTATACAAAAGTGCATTCAAAAAATGTATTTTTTCAAGTCACTCTAAGAAAATCACATAACTTCGTTAATAAGACTCAGAATCGACTTAAATTAGGTTCCTAGGGATTTTCGAGGTCGCTGATCTTGATTATGATCTTAAATTGACCCACAGCCGACCTGGAGCTCAGGATTGCTGATGAACGTCATCTCCGTGGTGGCTTCTCCCGAAATTCAGGCGGAGCGAAACTCGTCCCCCGGGAGCTTTTTGAGTCGCTGAATTCAAATATGGCACCGGCGAAGACCCTCGATCACCTGGTGCACCGGAACCAGGACGTAGACGTCATCCCCGAGAGTTTTCCTGACACGATCGCAAAAAACAAACCGAAAATCGCTGTGGGCGGGTTTTTTGGGGCGCTGATTCCAAATTTAACATCGAAAATGAACCCCTGAACACCTGGTGCACCGGAACCTGGACGTGGACGCCATCTCCAGGTGTTAGATTTGCAAAAAATTAAATAAAATTTACATCAAGGGGTCTTTTAGCTACCCTCCGGGAATTCAGCATCCGCGACCATACTCCAACTATTTAGTGGGACTATGTTTGTTTCGTTTTTTGCGATCCAGGTTCCGGTGCACCAGGTGTTCGAGGGGTCGTTTTTGATGTGAAATTTGGAATCAGCGCCCCAAAAACCACTCCAAAACAATTTTCGGCTTGTATTTTGCGATCGTGTCTAAAAACTCTCGGAGATGACGTCCACCTTCGAGTTCCGGTGCACCGGTGTTCGGGGGTGTTCGCCGGTGCAATTTTTAAATTTAGTGACCCAAAAAGCCCCAGAGGACCAAGTTTCTTTCCTTTCAACGTGAATTCGTGAGCTCCAGGTCGACTGTGGGTAAATTTTAAGATCATAATCAGCGAGTCTTATTAACGAAGTTATGTGATTTTCTTAATGTGACTTAAAAAAATGCATTTTTTGAATGCATAAATGCAATTTTCAGTTTGTATAAGATACAAAATAGATACATTTTTTTTAATGATTTTAGGAAGCGAATGCAAAAATTTCCGAGATTAGTGCATCATCGCCTCGACTAGTAGCCAGTTTTCTTTTATGCAAGGGCGTAGCTAGGATTTTCAAATTTTATTAATCTAACCGTTGAATTATCCACATTTAATTTGTGCTGAGTTGGCTTTTACTTGGTGGAAGTCCTTTATACCGAGGTAACAAATTAAAAAAAATAATTTTTAAAATTTGATGTAATTTTGGAAAAGTTTAAAAATTATTTTTTCTAATTTATTACCTCGGTATCCACATTTACACTGTTGCCAAGTTTTGTCATTCGACAAAATTTCGAATTCTAGATTAAGACTTGCATAACGCTCAAGAATGCAAAACAAAAATAAAATATTTTATTACATTTTATTATTTTGCTACAGCTTCAAGGTTTTCTCTCCGCCAGAATTTTTTTTAAGCAATATTAATTTACCTCTTTTTGTAGTCTTTAAATATCAGCGATGTAGAAAGGTTTCCCTTTAAGAGATTTTTATCGACTTTGACCAACTCTACTAATTTATCTTTCCCATACTTTTTAAAAATGGCAATTGATTTTTAAATACACAAATTGACGAGATCCCCGGTAAACGATTGAAATTTTATAGGTTATGTTTACTATTTGAATTAAAAATTATTTTTTTTTTTTTACGAGTGTCATTACATATATTAATAATAATTCACTACATACCAAATAACAATATTCTAAAATTAATAAATAACTTAATCTATATTTAAAAATTATAAACTTCATCAAGTCCTAGGTCTTCCTGGATTGTTCCTAGTACCGATGCTGCATTACCCCGTTGCACAGCTAAACCAATTCTTTGGATAATGAAACTTCGAGATTTTTTGCATTGTATTTTTTTGCAAATTTCATTAATAAAACCCTTAGCCTCATCACCCAAAGGACCAAAAGTTTCAACAGCAAAAGGAATGAAGATAAAGCGTTCTTCAAGCTCTTTATATTTTAGATGTTTTTTATTCTCGGCAATACGAGCAGCCGCACCTACAAAATTAGAAGTTTTGTCCAGATAGGATTTTGCAAGTGTATGGCTGCAAGTAGCGTCCCAAAGTAATTGTTTTCCATATTTCCAGGGAATTAAGGTCATTCCATCTACCCGTTTTCCATCGCTTCTGCAAACTCCAAGAGGCTCTAACACAGAAGGATTTTCAGCTAAAATCAGAGCTCTTTTGATAATGTCATTTATCTGACTGTGTCTAGAAGAACGCCCTGCGCTTTTTTTGCAGCTTAACCCATGTAGGCCATAAATATCAGCATTTTCGCCGCAAACGCAGGTGTGCTCTCCACACACAGGCAGACCAAGTCTGAGAGCGATGGAAATATGGAATGTTTTGTTATCTAACAAATTTCCCAAGGACGAAGATGGAAGTGCGTTAATCCAAGCATTACTTTCAGGGGCCTGAAGAGCAAGTAGACGTGCCTTATCTTCACTTGTCTGGCACATGTTTGTAATATATTTGTGACGAGCTTGGCAAATTAAAAAGTCAAAATCTTTCTGTTTTTTTGGTAATTCTTGTGGTTGATTTTGAAGATTGCAAACAGATAACCATCTTACAAAACAATTGCTAAAATCATTATCTACTGTCGCAAGAATATAGGAAGGTAAAATTTGGAAAGTAAACCTGACACGTCATTGATTGAACCTAAAAAGGCAGAAATAGACAGGGTGGATGTATCTCTTATTCCAAGACCTCCAAATTTTACTGGAAGAGTGCTTTGTAACCAAGAATTTAATTTAATATCACAATTTGTTATGTCTTGAACTAAACTTTGTAATACATTATCAAAATTACAAAGTAATTCTGGAGATTTCCAACAAGGTGAACATCTTAACAAATAAGACATTCGAGGTATGGCAAAGGAATATTTTAGTAAATAATAGGAAATATGTGAGTCTATAAATTTTAATTTGGTACTAAGAGATTTTAAAAATTCTGTCTTTTTATTAATTGAGTATTCAATTTCATTTGACGAAAAAGCACTTCCTAATAAATTAAAATTTGAAATGGGAATTACTGACAGATTAGGAACAACACTTAAAAAATTTGATAGTATATTGGAATGATCTTTAGATAAAACAGTTAATTCACGCTTATCAAAATTTAAATTTAAACCCAAATCTTTACTTCCTCTGATTATTTTATGAAAATTATCTAAAACCGATTT
The DNA here is from genome assembly GCA_019359885.1 of Listronotus oregonensis. Lineage (NCBI taxonomy): Eukaryota > Metazoa > Arthropoda > Insecta > Coleoptera > Curculionidae > Listronotus > Listronotus oregonensis. Next base: position 5,049 of record JAHBCN010023160.1, on the reverse strand, counting down.
TGGGTTTCCAGCAAGTGTACCGTCATCTAGATACCAAAGATTTATTTCTGTATTTAATGATAAAATAAGTGGATGAATTGCTAAACTAAAAGAGCTGGTCCAAGAGGATCTCCTTGTTGGACACCTCTTTGAGAAAAATATGTTGATCACCGTAAGAAAGTAAACTCGGATTATCATAACATTGGGCTATAAATGGTAAAAATTCTGGGAGATATTCGCTTACTCGTGATAAAATTGTTTTTCTATTAACCATATTAAAAGCGTTTTGATAATCTATTTTTAAAATAACTTTATCTGATTCGTGAGGATAAAGAAGAAAACGACGTATTGCATGTATTGCTGCTTCTGCTCCGCATTTTGTTCCAAAGCCAAGTTGATATGGGCGAAAAAGGTTTCCTAGCTTTTCATAAATACGAGAGCAAATTACCTTAGAAGCTAAACGTCGGAAACATATTCCTACTGCTATTGGTCGAATACCTCCATCTTTTTATTAAAAGCACATAGGTTTGCTCCATAAAAAAATTTACAAATATCTTTTGGAACTGTATCCCCCCTTCTTTTTGCACACAATTTATTATTTGTTTTTTTGCGACATTTGTCGATTGTGACATTTTTCTTTTGAGACTAAAGAATCGATCTCCAGACGTGAACTTTTTAATCGTAATTACGCTGAAACTGTTTGTTATGCTAATAAAAGATATTTGGAAGATGGTTTTTCAAATAGGCAAAGGAAGAGATTTGACGCGCTTTTAGATAAAAATAAATTTTATGTAAGGGACCCATTCAAATCATATTCTAAAATCTTAAATACACAAGATGGCTAGTTTCATTTTTTTTCAATAGAGAAAACCCTTTTAGTTCTTGTAAAATGACCCTGTACCCTCAAGGATAACTTCTAAATCACCCTGTATATGCCCATGTGCGTCGACATATCAAACTGTAAAAGAAAAAAGGGAAAAGTAATTAGTAAATTTGAATACTTAATTTTCTACAAACACGAAACAAAATTAAAAGACCTTTTCAAAACTTTCCGTATACCCACCAAAGACAAACTAAGTTCCATTTTAAAGAGCCAATCAAGTTTCGTCCGACCGGATTGAATTGTGTTCGATGTTGACATTGTAGAATACACATTCAATTCATTAGGCGAACGTGGGGCGTTGCCTTTCTTTATATTCGTTCGTCCGCATCACAATCAGGAAGACCTGAAAAATATATTTACATTAGCCGGCGGTCTGGATAGATCGAATTTCAATTCCACTGAAAGCTTTATTTTATTCTAAAAGTCGGGGGACTCATAAAATATTACTTAGTTTTTTTTTCGTTTGGAACTGTCTTAAATATTATATTATAGAAATGATATAAACGTTGCATTAATGTTCGCTTTTTTGGGGTTTTAAAATTTTTTTTGACGACCGGGCGTAAAGCCCAAATTTAACGCCCCCATTTGAGGGCGTAAATGGCACTTTTGCGCCCTATTACGCCCGCATTAATAAATTTATAAAACTCCAAAAAAAAGTAATTGTCTAGAAAGCTGCTTCCTCTCCAAGTTTGATCGAGGGTTTTTTTGAGGAGCTGATAACGAATCTGAAAACATTTTTTTTCGGCAACGTTTTGTTTTTGAAATATTCTTCATCAAATATAAAAATTAAACTAACCTTACTTTCACTGTATCCCCTATGACTATTTGTACCTTTTCCCGAATCCCGAAAACATCCATTTTAATTTTGTCAAAATTAACTTTGATATTTGAGCACACAACTTATCGCTTCGGCTGGAAATGCAATAAATATTGGAATTTCAAAAAAAATAAATACAGAGAGCATGGTTTACTAGAATGGACGATAGTCAATTCGACACCCCGCGCCTAGTCCCTAGTAGGTTAAAGGGCACTGTATATATATGTATATATATACCGGGTGACAACGAAATCACTACCCAGCCTTTTATTTTCTTGAATGAAAACGTATAGCCTTTAAATTTTAGTGGTTTATAATATATCATAAAATGCGGTTTTGGATATTATAACATGTCTCTATCACTTCGGTTTAATGGAAACGACATCAACTTTGATTTTTCGAATATATATATTTTTAAATTTGATTCTACGAATCATTTCTGATATAAAATTATATTATGTCCTATACCTATTTTAGTTTTTAAGAAAATGGCGAAAAGACGTCCAAACACCGTGAATATGCGTTTTATGAAGGAAAACAAATAAATGATATAAAAATGATTATGTTTAATTTAACTTTTTCTGAAGACTCTATCGTGGATGTCATAATAAAATTTCTTTCGGCTTAGAGAAAGGATTTTTCTAATAATGTTACTTAAAACACTCGAACACCCTGTATATTTTTTAAAATTTGATTCTACGGTCATCCCTGATATAAAATCTGTATAATATCCTATACATATCATTCTTAGTTATTGAGAAAATGGCATTGAAGATTCCAAACGACCGCATATTATGCAGTTATAGGGGAAACACATAAACGTTAGAAACATTAATTACTTTTTAATTTAATTCTAAATTATTTTTTAAGTAACTACTTAAATAACAAAATTGCTTCAAAGAGACGGCTTAAATTATTTTAGGCTTATTAATTTTCTAACATTTATTTGTTTCCCTATAACTGCATAATGTGCGGTCGTTTGGACATCTTCAATCGCCATTTTCTTAAAAACTAACAAAGGTAGGTAAAGGATATTATACAGATTTTATATCAGGAATGAACCGTATAATCCAAATTTTAAAAAATATACAGGGTGTTGCATTTAAATTTTTGAAGTAACATTATTAGAAAAGTCAATTTTCGCAGCACTCCCGGTAAAGCCTGAAGTAGTTTTATCATGACCTTCACAGATAGGGTCTTCAGAAAAATTTAAATTAAACATAATAATTTTTTACATCATTTATTTGTTTTCCCATAAAACTGCATAATGTGCGGTAGTTTGGACATCTTTAATCGCCATTTTCTTAAAAACTAGCAGAGATAGGTAAAAGGATATAATTTATTAGTTTTTTATATTAGGAATGATCCGTAGAAACCAAACTTTAAAAAATATACAGGGTGTTCATTAAAAAATTTTTAAGTTGATGTGTTTCCGGTTAACCGGAAGTGATGGGGGCATAATTCCAATCGGCACCAAAAGCATCCTTTTAAAAAAACAAGTTCAAAGGGAAAAAAAATTTTTGAAAAAGGGTTCCGGTCAAATAAAATATATATATATATATATATATATATATATATATATATATATATATATATATATATATATTTTAAAAAATATATATATATATATATATATATATATATATATATATATATATTATATATTATATATATATATGTAAATAAAATTAAATAAAAAAAATTTTTTTTTTTTTTTTTTTTTTTTTTTTTTTTTTTTTTTTTTTTTTTTTTTTTTTAAAAAAAAAAAAAAAAAAAAAAAAAAAAAAAAAAAAAAAAAAAAAAAAAAAAAAAAAAATTTTTAAATATAGTGTATTAAATTTAAGAAAATTTCTCCTTGTAATACGCAAGAAGCTTTCACAAAATAGGGTTGGAAACAATTTTCTTTTGAAAACTGAAAAAAAATCATATATATAATTTTGTTTATATTTAATTTAATTATTTTTTAAATTAATATAAAATTAAATTTTTTATAATAAATATTAAATATAAAAAAAATTTTTTTTTTTAAAAATTAATTTAATAATTTTTTCTTTTAAATAATATAGAGGTTTATAATAGCTTTTAACGAATTATTTTTTTTTTATATTAAAATATATAAATTTATATATATATATATATATATATATATATATATATATATATATATATATATATATATATATATATATATATATATATATATTATTAAAAACAAAGGTAATAAATTTCTTGGGGATCGGTCCAGGAGGGGCTAATTAAAGTGAAACACTTCTTAGTTTAACCGAAAATATTTATTTTCCCTTTTTCAGGTCTACAATATGGAAAAAAAAATACAATAAAAAAGCAAATCTTTCTCAATTTTAGGTATACTTACAACTAAATGCATTATTTAAAAAGTTGGTAACATCAACAACAGCTGAATTTTACAATGTATAGATACAGGATATTTTAAGTTTTGAAAAATTCATATTAATGTTTCTTATTTCTAAGCTGATACATTTTTAAAATTTATAATTTTATTAAATGTAAGACTAGTACAGAATGGATGGATTTCTATACCACTTTATTCGTTTCAGGGTCTTTTTAGTTTAACATGTATTTTTTTAAGTTTTTTTTTTTTTGGAATGCGAGTATAAGGTCCGGCATATCTAGGTTAAAGTTAGATATTGTTAACTTAACTGGAAGATAGATTTACTTATGACTGAATGTGAAGTAATATGAAAATTGAAAAATTAGTAATGGTAAAAAAAAATATTTTTAAACAGTAAATATGTAGTGCCCTTTAAAGATCACGGAAACTCTTATCTCTCACATAAGAGCATGTTGTATGTAGGGATGTCTGTGTGAGTGTGTAGGTATACCCTTATCTGTCACCTAAGGGTAAGTGTTTGTGGTGTGTGTGCATGTGTATGGGTATGTGTGTAAACCCTTATCTGTCACCTAAGGGTTAGTGTGTGATGGGTGTATATGTTAGTGTATGTGCACCCCTTATCTGTCACCTAAGGGTTAGTGTTTGTATGTGTGTGTGTGTGTGTGTGTGTGTGGGGTGCAAAGTACGTGACCAAAAAAACACAAATTATAGATGTATGATGATGTTTTTCTATTCCAGATTTTATGTTTTATTATTTACTTACAGCCCTTCGCCCATAGCATTACCATACACTTATCCTAGAGTTATATTTAGGCCAATGTAGCATAAAAGTGTTAACAATAGAGAAAAAAACAAAAAAAGGGGGAAGGACCAGCCTACATTTTTAAGTGAGGTTCAACTGAACTAAAGAGTGGTTACTTACAAAGAATTTTTAGGTTATAAAAGGAAAGTTATAAAGAAGAGAAAAAACCCGAGAAAAAAAAAAAAAAAAAAATCAAA
>JAHBCN010023159.1:0-12789 GCA_019359885.1 Listronotus oregonensis | reverse complement strand
TGAAAAAAAAAAAAGCATTTGATTAAAACAAAGGACACGGAAAATTTTTTTTGGTGTTTTAGGAAGTCTTAATAAAAGTGGAAGTAGAAAATAGTCTTTAAGAAATTTAAAAATTAAAAGAAAAAAAAAAAAAAAAAAGTAAAATAACGACTTGCTGGTGCAAAATGAATTCAGAATCCTTTTTTTATATATAAGATTTATCGTTGAGGACTTGGGCCCCAACCCCTTTTGTTAAGGGTTTTTTGATGCTTCCTACTTCTTCCATCAAAATTATTCTTATAGACCAACGGTTTTTTACGGGGGTTTCAAACGGAACTCCCCAGTCCGGAAACCCCCCAGTAGTGTATCTCAGGGGCAAAAAAAAAAATGAATGTAAAAATTTTAAAAAAAAGTTTTTTTTTTTTTTTGGGGAGCGTCGAAGGGTTTTTTTAATGTAAAAAATGTAAACCCTTTTTTCACGTTAAAAGGTAAAAAATTTAAATCATAATATTATGGTGTTTTATCGTCTTTAAATTAAATAATTTAATGTAATATTAAAGCAAGTAAATCGTAGGAGTATCTAAGAAATAAAAATAAATAATATAAATTTGGGGTATTGCCATTTTAATTAAAAAAAATATGTACTTTTGCATCTAAAAAAAACGGCCTTTAAAATTGTTTATTTATCTATTTGTCTTGTTTTCTCATCCTTAGTAGAAAACTTTTTTTAATTTTTAAATTATTTCCTCTCATTTTACATGTCTTTATCTAAATAGTTTTTTTATTTAAAAATTTTTGGGCCCCTCTATTAACGACAGAAAAAAAGTTTATCGAAGTTAGATTAAAAAGGTTTTTTCACATTTTACATTTTCCCAAAAAAAACCGATAGTTTTTATATCAGGGGATTCAAAACAATCCACATCCTAAAATCCTAAAATAACAACACTTTAAAAAGTCGTTTACTATGGTTTAAAAAACAAAAAGTAGACTAGAATTTCTACAATCCAAAAAAAATTTTTTTCAATTTTAAAAATTTTTTTTTCTGTATCTTCCTAAAAACAATTTTTTTTTTTAAGCGCCACAGTTTTCTTTAGTATTTGCTGCATTTTTTTATTTGTAAAAAGGTAGCTCTTATATATTATAATAAATAAAAGAGAAAACCCCATACAAAAACTCTATTTGCGGTTCAATTGAAGTTATTTGAAAAGCCCCCTCGACTCCTTGTCATCCTGGATGAGAGATCACCGAACATCGGGATACGCTTTTACAAAAAACCCCGAAAATTTTTTGTCCTGTTACCAAAGATCGGGGCCCAGATATCGAGAACCGTCTAAACAATTATATTTAAGGTGGGATTTGTTCAAAAGAAAAAAATTCTCGACTTGCTACTTTAATACTTCTTATTAGGAATAAATATTTTTTTTAAAAAGCATTTTTTTTATGGGGGAAAAGAAAATTTAAAAAGGGGTTTTATATAGAAAAAATAATACAAATAAATATACTTTATTAGTTAGTATTTAAATATATTTAAAAATAAACTTGATAAAAAAGGGGGTTTTGATCAAAAAAAAAAAAAGAAAAGCAAAATAAAAAATCGGGGGGTTTCCCAGTTGTTGTCTTGCTAAAGAAATTTTTTTGATGGTTTAATGTTTCTATGAGAATGTATTATTTAAGTTATGATAAATTTCATTGGGGATTTTTTTTCCAAATAGATCTTTTGGGGTTTTTATTGGGACCTATCATTTTTCCACAGGGTGATAAAAAAAGGTAAAAAAACAAGATTTTTTAAACTCATTTTAATAATATTTTGCAAGTTTATTCATTTTTTTTCCAGTAAAAAATGATTACAGCATATATTTATCATTATCTATATACTTACAGCTTATCTTGCTGATTTTTTTACTGCTTTTTTTAAAACCTCCAATTCTTTTTTCCCCAAATTTACCTCCCCATATGGTCAATATTTAAAAAATTTTTTTCAAAGTGCTTTTTGTAAGTGAGATAAGTAACTTTTAAAAAAAAAAGGGAATTGTGGGCTTGAGGCAGATCTGTAAAGTAGAGGAATTAAAACAAGAACAAATGGATCTTTACGTGCCAAAATTCGGATGTTATCAGGTATTGTTCCAAAAAATTTTGGAGAAGACACAGAGCATCAAGGTAGCCGATTAAGACTTTAGGCTCTGTATCACCGAATAAGGAGTACTAGGCTTTTTCTTCCCGTCCCGATTAATTCCTGAGATGGGAAAAAATCGATTGATTTTTTGGGTATACGTGTTATTTATCAATAAAAAAAAGACGCCCCGGGTTTAAGACGTAATCCACATTTTTTAATACACCGTAAGTGTACGGTATATGTATACCATCAGATATACTACTACGACACCTCTAGCCTTTATTGGAGGTAATTCGACGGCTCTATTTGTGCTTTAATAAACCATGCAGATCCACTTGTTAAAATGACTTTTTTCCGTCAAATATGACTTTAAAAAAAATAATTATATTTGGTGCATTTCACGAAAATTATATTAGAAAAGATGTTCCTAATTTTTTTGTTTATCGCATTTTGCCTGAGCCCCCTACGATAAAATATTTTTTACTATTCTAGGCAAATTTGAAAAAAAAATAAAAATTTACTTCCCACTCATATTAACGCATTGGTTACTCTCTTAAACTATTTTAATGAGGGTTTTTGTCTTTGTTATGTTTTTTTTTGGAAATATCAAAATAAGGATGGTAAAATTTTATTATTAGTGATGTAAACTTGCAAAGTCAATTTTGACAAATACCAGATATAATTTTAGCGACCACAAACTAATGTCAAACTTAAATTCCGCAAATTGGTAAATTTAAAAAAAAATAGAATCCACTTCCGACTCATATTAACGCATTAGTTGCTTCCTTAAACTATTTTAATAAGAGTTTTTTTCTATATTTTTTTTTGTGCAAATATCAAAATAAGGATGGTTAAATTTTATTATAAGTGATGTAAAATTGCAAAGTCAATTTTGACAAATATCAGATGTAGTTTTAGCGAGCACAAAATCTATTTCCCACTCATATTAACGCATTGGTTACTTCCTTAAACTATTTTAATAAGAGTTTTTGTCTTTGTTACTTTTTTTATGGAAATATCAAAATAAGGAAAGTAAAATTTTAGTATAAGTGACGTAAAATTGCAAAGTCAATTTTGACAAATGTCAGATGTAATTTTAGCAAGCACAAACTAATGTCAAACTTAAATTCTGAAAATTGGTAAATAAAAAAAAATCTACCTTCTACTCATATTAACGCATTGGATACTTCCTTAAACTATTTTAATAAGGGTCTTTGTTTTTTTTATTTTTTTGTGGAAATAATAAAATAAGGACGGTAAAATTTTATTATAAGTGATGTAAAATTGCAAAGTTAATTTTGGCAAATATCAGATGTAATTTTAGCGAGCACAAACTAATGTCAAACTTAAATTCTGCAAATTAGTAAATTAAAAAAAAAATATATGAATCCACTTCCCATTCATAATAACGCATTGGTTACTTCCTTAAACTATTTTAATAGGAGTTTTTGTTTATGTTATTTTTTTGTGAAGATATCAAAATAAGCACGGTAAAAATTTATTTTAAGTGATGTAAAATTGCAAAGTCAATTTTGACAAATACCAGATGTAATTTTAGCGAGCACAAACTAATGTCTAAATTAAATTCTGCAAATTGGTAAATTAAAATCTACCTCCCACTAATATTAACGCATTGGTTACTTTCTTAAACTATTTTAATAAGAGTTTTTTCTTTGGTATTTTTTTTTTTGTGAAAATATCAAAATAAGGACGGTAAAATTTTATTATAAGTGACGTAAAATTTCAAAGTCAATTTTAACAAATATTAGATGTAATTTTAGCGAGCACAAACTAATGTCAAACTAAAATTCCGCAAATTAGTAAATTAAAAAAATACAAGAATCCACTTCCCATTTATAATAACACATTGGTTACTTTCTTAAACTATTTTAATAAAAGTTTTTGTCTTTGTTATTTTTTTTGTGGAAATATCAAAATAAGGACGGTAAAATTTTATTATTAGTGATGTAAAATTACAAAGTCAATTTGGCAAATATCAGATGTAATTTTAGCGAGCACAAATATGTCAAACCTTTAAAATTTTGCAAATTGGGAAATTAAAAAAACTACTTTCCCCCTTATATTAACGCATGGTTACTTCCTTAAATTATTTTAATAAGAGTTTTTGTGTTTGTTATTTTTTTGTGGAAATATCAAAATAAGGACGGTAAAATTTTATTATAAGTAATGTAAAATTGCAAAGTAAATTTTGACAAATATTAGAAAAAATTTTTTGGGAAAAAACTAATGTCAAATTTAAAATTTTTAAAAATTTTGGAAAAAATTTTTAAAAAAAAAAAAAATCTACTTTTTATTTTAAACCCATTGGTTACTTCCTTAAACTATTTTAATAAGAGTTTTTGTCTTTTTTTATCTTTTAAGTGGAAATTCAAAATAAGGACAAATTTTTTTTGAATGTAAAATTCTTGGGGGTGGCACCTGGCGCCCCGGGTGGCGGTTGGGGATCGGCCAGGTCTCCCCGGAATCGGGAAAAAGTGGCGATTATAAGTAGGGTGAAAAAGATAAAATTCTAAAACCCCCTTTTTGCAAATTTTCCGTTTCCCGGGACCCCCCCAATGCTCACATCTGGGGGTACCCTGGTACCTAACTTCTCCCCCTTTTCTTAAACTAGTTTTGGGGGAGACAAGTTTTAATTTTTTCTATGGGCCCCCCCCTTAAACTTGTTTTTCCCAAAAAGCCCCTACCCAGGGTTTAAAGGCTGGGAGCTACTCTTTTTCCATTTTTCTTCCTTTTTTTTAAAAACCCCCAATCCCAAGGTGGTGAGGACATCCGTGAAAAAGGGGGGATGCGTGGAAAGGGGAGATGTGTTTTTTCCCCCCTTTAAAATCCCTGGCCCCCTTCTGGGTAAGTACCCTTGTCCCAGTAAGCGGCTCTGCGGGGATGGCCCCCTTTTTCCTTTTAACCATTTTTTTTAATCATATGGTTTAAAAAAAAAAAAAAAACCCCCCCAACCCCCAGTGGGGGGGGGAGGAAGGTCAAAAAAAACCAACCCCCACCCTGGGGCCGCTGGATTGGCCTGAGGCACTAACCCCTGCAGCTCAAAAAACCCAGAAAAAGCGGCCCCCAAATTTTTCGACCGGATGTCTGGTGGGGAAACCAATTGAGGGGGCCAAAGAAAAATTGCCAAAAACCCCGGGAACCCCGGGGAAAAGGGGGAAAAAACCAAAAAAGCCAATCAAAAGGCTGAAAACCCTTCCCAGGCAGAAAAAACCGGGGGTCGGGGGAACCAAACCCCAAAGGCAAGGCAAACGGAAGTGCTCCGCAATCAGCACACCGTCCCCCTGTGCGGGGAAAAACCCAAAAAAAAGGCCCGGTCTGAGAAACAGGAAAAACCCCCCAGTACACAACTGGGGCAACCTTCAAACAGGCTTTTACAGGCCACAAAAGGGCAGCCCGGGATTTTTTTCCCCCGGAAGGAAAACCCCGCGGAACAGTCCAAACAATTCAGATGGCGATGACCCCGGGAGTTTTAAAACCCCCGGGGGGGGGAAGGGCCACAGGGGTAGCCCCCCGGGGGGGGAAAATTTTTAAAAAAACCCCTGCGTAAACGACCCCCCCGGGGACTGGCTAATGGAAAAATTTCCCAAAAAAAAAAACCCGGGGGGAGGGGGCGCCCCTTTGGTAGGATCGCAAAGGACGTTGTCAAAACTGAATTTGGACATTTATACCCCCCCGGAATTTCCTTGATGACAAGGAGCCGGGAAAAATCCTCCAGAATCGGGGGGTCTAAAAAAAAAGGGTCCCCAACACAGGTGACTGGAGGCTCACCCCGCACCCTAGGTAAAAAGGGGGTCACCCTTGCTTGCTATGGAGGGGCACGCCCTGAAGGAATTGGGCAAGAGGGGCCCCCCCTTTTTGGGAAACCCCCCCAAAAAACTTAAAAAAAAAAAGGGGCCGGAACCCCCAAAAAAACCCCCCCGGGGGGGGGGAAACCGGGAAACCCCCTAAACCCCCCCGGGTTTTTTTGGGGGGGGGGGGGGGAAAAACCCTTTTTTTTTTTTTTGGGAAATTTCCCCTTTAAATTTTTTTAAAAATTTTTTTGGGAAAAAACTGGAAAAAAGGGGGGGGGGCTGAAAAAATTTTTTTTTTAAAAACCCCTTTTAAACCCCCCTTTTTAAAAAAAAACCCCCCCCCCCAAAAAACCCAAAGGGGGAAACCCGGGCCCCACCCTTTTGGGGGGGGATTCCCAAAAAAAACCCCCCCCCAAAAAAAAGGGAAAAAAAAAATAAAAAAACCACTTTTTCCCCCAAAAAGGGAAAAAAAACCCCAAAAAAAAATTTTAAACCCCCCCCCCCCCCCTTTGGGATTTTGGGGGGGGAAAAAAGGGGGAAACCCGGGCCCGGGCCGGGCCGGGGGCCCCCCAACCCCCCGGGGGGGGGCCAAAAAAATTTTTAAAAAAAACCAAAACCGGAAAAAAAACCCCAAAAAAAATTTTTTGGGGGGGGTTTAAAATTTTTTTTTTTTCCCGGGGGCCCCGGGGAAAAAAAACCCGGGGAAAAGGAAACCCCAAAAAAAAAATTTTTTTAAAAGGAAATTTTTGGGGGGAAAAAACCCTTTAAATTTTTAAAAAAAAAAAAAAACCCCGGGTTTTTTTAAAAAAAAAAAAGGGGCCCCCCCCCAAAAAAAAAAAGGGGGCGTTTTTAAAAAAAAAAACCAAAAAAATTTTTTGGCCCGGAAAAGGGGGGGGGGCCCAAAAAAAAAAAAAAAAATTTTCCCCAATTTTTTAAAAAAAAAAGGGCCGGGGTAAAGGGGGGAAAAAAAATGGGGGAAAAAAAAAGGGGAAAAAAAACCCAAAAAAAAAACCCCCCTAAAATTGGGAAAAAAAAAAACTAAAAAAAGTTTGGGCCCCAAAAAACCCCCCCCCAAAAACTTTTTTAAAGGGAAAAAAAAATTTTTCCCCGGGGAAAAAAAAGGGGCCCCCCCTTTTCCCCCTTTTTTTGGGGAAAAAAAAAAAATTTTCCAAAAAGGGGGGGGAAAAAAAAAAAAGGGGAAAAAACCCTTTTTAAAAAAAAAAAAAAAAAAAAACCCCAAAAACCCCCCAAAAAAAAAGGGGGGTTTTTTTTCCCCCCCCCAAAAACCCCCCAAAAAAAAAAAAAAAAATTTTTTAAAAAAAAAAATTTTTAAAAAAAAGGGGGGGGCAAAGTTTTTTGACAAATATCAGATGTTAGGTCACAAACGAATGTCAAACAAATTTATTTAAAGTTATTAGAAAAAATGCCACGAGTAGACTTTTAAAAACGTTGTTTTTATATTAACGAAATATTAATAAAATAACCAAACTGACATGATAAAGAAAAAAGTCTGCTTTGGCTAATCGTTTGAAGCAGTTAAGAAGTAGGGCCAAAACAAAAAAATAAATCATCAGCGACCCCCGCAAGACTATGTTGTCACGACAACGTCTATATGACCGGGCATCAAAATCAAGATGAGGGCTAGAATTTTTAATTTCGTTCTCCATAATCCCAAGCAACTAAACGGCAATTTCTCCCAAACAAAAAGGGTTTTTAGAAGGTGGCTGAGGGCAAAAGGGAAACCCGGGGGAAAACCGCCAAAATTCATCTATCCTATAAGATTACGATTTTAATCCTTTTCCCTTTTCGTGCTTTTTCTTTAGCGAGTCGAAATCCTAAAAGTTGAGATTTACTGCCTTCTTGGAATTATATTTTGGGGTTGCGAGGCGCCCGTGCAGATCCCGGCTTGCAGTTTCAAAATTATTATGATATATCTATACGGAAAACCTTTGAGAGGGTTTACAAATATCTTTTGCCCTGGTTGTTTATTTGGACTATTTAGAACATTAAAAAGGTGAAAAAAAAGTATTAAAATAAAAAGAAAAAATATAATTTTTTAAAAAAAATACCTTATTTTGTATTTTCCGCCACCTCAAAATGTTTTTATTTCTCTTTTTTTTTTTTTTTTGGGGGACTTAACGTTTTAGCTTAAATAAAAAAAATTAAAATGGCATTAATAACAAATGTGTTTATAATATTAAATTATCATACATCATCTGACCAAATTTTTTTTTGTAAAAAAGGCGATCGTCAAACTTCCCTTTTTACATCATCACCAGGGGCAAAAATTGGAAAAATTTTTGCTAAAAATTTTTGGCATTAATTTTAAAATTCCCAATTTTTGTTTTGATTTTTTTTTAAAATTTTAAAATGGTTTTAAAAAAAAAAATTGGGGGTTTTGACTTTAAAACAACAAAAAAGAAGCAAAAAATTTACAAGAGGAAATTTCTCTTATCTATTCTCTAACATTCCAAATCTAAATTTTAAAAAAAAATCATCCCTAAAAAGCAAATACACCGACTGCATCATGAGTGTTGCATACCCTGTCTAAATTTCACCCATTCAATACTTACAAAAAATGTTAAACGCGCCTAAAGGAGTTTTACTTCAATAAAAATTAACTACTACTATTTAAAACTATCATGGATATATATTCTTACCCAATTATTGACAAAATTTAACAGGTATTTCTTCATTTTCCTTTTGTTTTTTTTTTACTTTAAATAAACTGACATCATAACAAATTTTTTTACAAATTTTATGAAAAAAAGAAATTGACGTTAAATTTAAAAAAAAATTTTAATTTTAAAAACAACTTTAAACACTTTATAAAAAAAAATATCATTCATTGTGTTTTCTATTTTAAAGAGAAAATTTAAATGCTATCTTTTTTGGGTTAAAAATATAGAGTGTTAATTAAAAAAAAAAGGTTAGGTCCGATTACTTTTTAACCTGACCCTATATACTTCTTGTGAAAATGGCAGATTATTCAGCAATCTTATAAAAAAACTTTTTAGAAAAAATTTTCTGTATCTCTTATACCAAAGAAAATATAGGGGCATTCTAAAATTAACAATTTTTTTAGTTCCCCGTAGCCTTAAGAGGGAAAAATTTTTATATTTTGTTTTTCCATTTTAAGTTTCAAAAAAGGCCCTGACGCCCATATCACTTTTTATGTGTCGAAAATTGAACACCCTGTATTTTTTGTCTAGCATATTGGTTAGGTCTTATATTAAAAATGTTATTTTAATTTTAACTATTTATTTCTTCTTTTTGGTTTGTTGCTTTGGCTCAAAAAATTTTTAAAAATTTAAAACTATTTAAAACCCCAAAAAGGGGGAAAGGTATATAAAAATTTTTTTCATCACCGTGTTTTAAAAAATTTTAAATTTTTTTATAGAAATACATCATTAAAAAAAAAAATTAAGATTAATTAAAAAAAGTGTTTTTTAAAAATTTTTTTTGGTTTTTTTAAATTTTTAAAAAAAATCCCTTTTTAAAGAAAAAAATTTTTTTTCTTTGCAATGCAGCATAACTGTTTGTTAATATAAAAACCAGTGTTGCAAACAAATCAAATTTGAACACTTTCCCAAAAGGGAAATTTAAAATGTTTCTTGAAAATTTTCGGAAGGCACAACTAATAAATAAATTTTAATTTTTATTTTTCTATACATAAAGGCAATGATACAGGCTTTTCTTTTTTCTTTTAAAACTTATTTTTTTATAAAATTTTTGTATCCTGTTAAAAAAAAATTTTTATAGTTCTGAAAGCTGTTTGACATTTTTTTGGCTCTTAACAAGTTTAAACCCTATTTAAAAGTGAAGTTAAAACTAAAAACAAAGTTTTTTTTTAAAAAAAATTTAAAAGTATATCTTTTAAATTTTTTAAAATTTTTATGTTACTCTCAAAAGGTTTTTATGTAATAAAACCCCTGCAGAAGAAAATAAATATAGATAATGTTTTAAAATAAAGATTTTGCCAGTTGGAAAAACATTTTTTTCATTCGCCAAGTTGTCAGAAAAAAAGAAAACTAGTACCTATCCCATTTGCAGTGGATGCGATATTCAAAGATTTTTTTTTTTTAAAAAAATTTTTTTTTTCATTCAAAGCAAAATTAAAATAGCTTAACAAAGCATTACATAATATCTTATTTAAAGTTTATGCCTTATGCCATTTGTAGATTTTTGTATATATATATATATATATATATATATATATATATATATATAAAATATTTTATATAATATAATATTTTTAATTTTATATATATTTTAATATTTTTAATATAATATTTTTATTTTTAATTTTATTTTTATTTTTATTTTTATTTTTATTTTTATAAATATTATTTTTATTTTATTTTTATTTTTAATTTTTTTATAATATTTTATAATAATATATATATATATATATATATTTTATATATATATATTTATTTATTTATTTTAATTATTTTTTTTTTTTAAATTTTCAAAGATGGGAAAATCTTTCAAACAAATTGTCTAATTTGGGAAAAAAGAAACTTGACGTTGTTCAAAGACTTCTTGTGTTTTTTTGCATTTTTTTGGAAATCTCTCCAAATTTAAAAAATGAAACTAGTTTCTTAACACAGTTAGGTAATGATTTAGTCGGTATACGTGCCTTTTCCCAGTAAATAATACACTCACGAATAGCAAGATTTGCACTTTGATTGACACTGAAATTCACTTCACGAACATTATAGAACAAAACTCCCAGTTCTTGTGCAATAAAGGGAAGTTTCGAACCGGTGATTTGATGTTTTACGTCTCCTATTAAAAAGATCTCCTTTTAGAACTTCGTAACTTTACTGACATGTTGAATATTTAAAAGTAATGCGATTACTTACAAAATAAACAAGTAATAAAAAACTTTTCCATTTTCTTGACGTACCTTGTATATACCCTTTGACTTTGAACAAAACTAACTGCCGCAAATATAGTTTGGGACCATCCACCGACCTTTATAACGAATTAAAGTTCATGGGAAATTACCAATAAAAAAATTTTCGATTTGTTGCAAAGTAAATGTACCACACTTTATATATAGTTTACATTATTTTTCTCGATTGAACTAACGTTGAAGTTAGGCAACGTCGAGCGCGGGAACATTCTGTGATGGGCACGTTGTGAATTGCACGTTTAGTTTGTCTTACTAGTATTAATCAGACGATAGTAAAAAGTAGTTCAGTATTACATTATATGTGGTTTGCGGTCTCGTACCCTCTGTATAATACACAGTTATTACAAAATTATGGGAAAAATTTAAGATTTTTTAAAATTTTTAATTAAGTGCACACTTATCTTATTATCTTTAAATAAAGTTACTTTAACAGTAGATGACTTCTACTCAACAAAAAACATTAATACTGCTCCCTTTACTACAAACATAATATATCAATAGCCACAGCAGCTTTGGTTCCTTTTTCAGCCACAAAGTATTTCTCTTTTTCTGACTGCTAAGAGTATTGTTCCCATGTGTGGACCTAGCGTCTCCCACAACTATTATATTTGCATTTTTGATTTCGTTCAACAAACGGCCTTTAGCCTCTAACCCAACTTTTACAAGGAAAGTCCCTTTTCTCCCCCACGATCTGTGGGAGAACTGTCACTTTTTTATAGGTATTTTTACAGCTTTTGCTCTAAGGAATTAGAATTTTATAAATTTGTTAATTTTTAGGACAGTTTCATTGAAATTTTTCAAATAGACACCTTGTATATTTGAAAACGAACAGTTATTTATTCAACTGGATAAGTCAGCCTTACCTAGTAATAACGCACTTTTTTCTGATGTTCTAGAAAATCCGTATAGAAATTATCTTTAAAAGAACTTTGGGACAAGAAACTAAAGGAAAAATTGGGACTAAATTTCAAAGAAAAAAAAAATTCCTTTGTCATGGAGAATGTCAATGAAAGAAAATAGGACACTAGCTTTTGGGTGCTGTTTTATCTGCCATTACAATAAAAACATACATACACCTGCATCTGATATACCCCAAATAAAATACCTTTGAGCAACAACACCGTTATTGATTAAATGAATCATGATCTTGAGAACTGTTTCTTAATTAACTGTATGAATCAGCCTTTCCTGATAATAATGCACATTTTTTTTTTTTTTGATATGTATATGTAAAAATTTTTAAAGAACTTTTTTTTTCAAGAACACAAAAAAAGCAAATTAGTATTACTCGGGGTGTTTGTAATCCACTACGTCATGCATCGATAATATTTAGTTGTTAAATTTATGTATCCGATAAGCATTAACCCTTTAATTAAAAAAGCGTAAACAGTATTGAGAAAGAATATTTTTTTTTTTTAATTTTTTAAAACTTTTATTTGTTTTCAAAATAAGTGGGGTTTTTCCCAACAAGCTAATTTTTTTTTTTAAAAAACTCAGACACAATTATATAGAGCTTTTTTTTAGCTATGTTTAGGTAGATACCCATATTAAACCCCAATGGAACTTTGGTTTTTAATCACTAAAAAGTGGTATCTGGTATAGGAAATAAAGTTGGTCCTAATATTATTATCACTACCTGAGGTACTGTAATCTAGGGCAATAAACTATGTTTTTTTTTTTAAAAAGCAAGTGATAATTTCCTGAAATCCCAACCTATGGTATTGTATTCATTTAAAGATATTACAGGTTAATATAGGCTGCAACTTGTAGTTCGTATCGAAAAACCCCACTCTTTCCTGGTTGTCAATAAATATAAATTACATTATTCGCATAGTGACTTTAATACTTAGTCTTTTTTATGTAACGACAAAAAATTTTTTTACCACAACGAAAACTTATTATCGATATGAACAACATAATTTAGGTAGATAACAATTTTATTATCGAGCCTTATTTTCTATGTC